>JBCJKH010063537.1:0-11645 GCA_039877255.1 Loriculus beryllinus
TTTGTTTACCGCTTTGCAATGGATTTGAGATGAGTCATATCACATTAGAAGGAAAATTGAGAAGTTGTTTTGTCAAAGTGAATTCAGTTTTTCTTTGATTTTTTCCATATATACTCAAATTATTATTTCTCTTTAAACAGGGACACCTAATTGATTTTTTTTTTTTTTTTGGTGTTGATTCTTGTTGTGTTCATAAATCCAAATTCCCATTGTTAGAAATGGCTAAATCCAGATCTGTAATTTCTGTATACTGGAAAAGGTGACAAAGCTGGATTCTTCTTTCTGTTAGACTCACACATCTTGTACAAAGTACTAGCTATTTTATTGCTAAGCTAGATTGTACCACAATAATTTCAACCTCTACAAGTATGGTTGTTTTTGGAAGCCTTTCTATCCCCTTGCCTTCAGAGCAGGAGCTGAATGAGTAAGGACTATTGGATGCGTCCTCAAGATTTCATATTGTACAGGAATCCTTATTTCCTTACTAACTTTATAAGTCCACTTCACTGGTAATGCATCTCAGTGTATCCACAAACAGTGTTAAGGTAAAGTGGTACTTACTTATGTGAATATTTAATAAAGAAACAGACTTGTGGATGGAATACACTTATGATAGATACCAGGTCATAGACATTCCATTCAGCATGAAAAACCACCTTCTTTTTCCAAAATATCTGATGGAAGAGGAGATGCATTTATTGAATAAAACAACATGTACATACTGAACAATGAAAGCATTCGTCTGAGCTCATTTACCAGCAAAACAAGTCATAGTGTCAAGTTCAAGGATGCTGGGAAGGGTACAGAAGGTACTGATAGTTGTCAAGAGCCTAGATTTGTATTTTTACTTTCTTATCAGGAGTGTCAAATATCTGCAGTTCCCATTGCCATAAAAGAGAACTGCAGACCTCAGCATTTTTGAACATCAATGAATTTGTACTGAACTTACTTTTACACTTGAGAATCATCGTCATCTGAATGCAGTACAGAGCTGTAAAGAGAATGGATAGACAAAAGTATTCAGCATTTACTATAGTTATCCCTCAGGTAGTGTCTGAATTAAGCAGTTTCCCACTTTTTTCAGGACTCCTCAAGGGAAGTTGTGGTTTGTTTTTCTTTAAAATGGTTGTACTTAAGTAATTGCATGTATCAAAAAAAAAAAAAAAAAATAAGACCCAGGATCTGATGTACCCTGGAACAAAATGTTTGTGATAGCAAAGCAAACATTAAATGCAGCAGCAAATCAGAATTTGGAGTGAAGCCAGCTCATAGACTGCTGTCTGCATAATGGAGGCTGTTGTCCCGGCCCAGAATTAAAAACAATCAGCTCCACCTCCACTTTATTTCCTCTATGAGTATCCATAATTTCTACATTTATCCCACATTGATGGTAACTAATTGCGGTTCTTTGAGGCTCCATTTTTCTTTCAAAGAAACAGAATGTTTGGAAGAAGAGAGGCAGGCTCTGGTGGAATAAAGGTGTCTACCCAATTTTACCACTGTAGGATAGGCACCAAACTTCTTTGGATATTGTTGTGCATTGCTCTGCAGACCATACTGGCAGGACAGAGAGATTTGTGCAAATGCTATGAATGTGTCACTTTTTTGTTTTTGTCACTGTTGGGCTTGCCTGGCAAGATTTTGGTAGCGGGGCAGCTACAAAGATGGCTTCTGTGAGAAGCTGCTAGAAACTTCCTCTGTGTCAGACAGAGCCAATGCAGCCAGTTTCAAGATGGACCTGCTGCTACCCACCATCAGCAATGGTAGTAGCACTTCTGGGATAACATAATTAAACAGAAAAAGTTACTGCACAGCAGCAATTGCAGCTGGAGAGAGGAGTGAGAACACGTGAGGAAAACAGCTCTGCAGACACCAAGTTCAGTGCAGAAGAGGTGGAACAGAAGAATCTCTCTGTTCCAGGTGACAGAGCAGATATTCCCCTGCAGGCCGTGGTGCAGCCCACGGTGAGGCAGGCTGTGCTCCTGCAGCCCATGGAGTCCATGGTAGAGCAGATTTCCACCTACAGCCCATGGAGGACCTCACGCTGGAGCAGGGGGATGCCCAAAGGAGTCTGTGACCCCCTGGGAAGCCCACACTGGAACAGGCTCCTGGCAGGACCTGTGGCTCTGTGGAGAGAGGAGCCCACAGTGGAGCTTCCTGTTCCTGGAGGACTGCACTCATGGAAGGGACCCACCCTGGAGCAGTTCATTGAAAACTGCAGACTGTGGGAAGGACTCACACTGGAGAAGTTCATGAAGGACTCTCTGCCATGGGAGTAACCCACACTGGAGAAGGGGAGGAGTGTGAGGAGTCCTCCCTCTGAGGAGGAAGGAGAGGCAGAGACAACATGTGATGAACTGACCATAAGCCCCGTTCACTGTTCCTCTGCACCATTGAAGGGGAGGAGGTAGAGAATTTGGGAGTAGAGTTAAACCTGGGAAGAAGGGAATGGTGGGGTAAAGGTGTTTTTGAGATTCGGTTTTACTTCTCATTATTTCACTGATTTGATTGGTAATAAATTAAACTCATTTTGCCAGGTTGAGTCTGTTTTGCCCATGGTGGTAATTGGTGAGTGATCTCTCTGTGTCCTTATCTCAACCCATGGGACTTTTGTTGTAGTTTCTCTCCCATGTCCAGTGGAGGATGGCAGTGACAGAGCTGCTTTTGTGGGCATCTGACATGTATCCAGGGTCAACCCACCGCAATCACATAGCACTGGTATTTTCAGGTACAGTTTTATAAAGCAGAAGCATTTGGCATGACTGTTTCAACAGAAGTTTGCTTCTCAGATCTGCTCAGTCACTCTGCTGTTGTCTAGGTACTATCCTAAAAGAGTGATGTGCATGAGGATCAGGTGCCCTGAGGGAAAAGAATCAATTAAAAAAAGAAACTACTGTTTGACACTAGAAAGATAATGTACTGCCCACTGTGAAAAAATAACCTATTGTGGCGACAGACTGTGTCAGATGAGGGATCTGCATTCAGCACAGACAGCATAGGCAGCTGATGGAAATAATTCTTATATTTCATTGACGCACTTTCCAATAGTACCACTGAGGAAGTAACCTGTCTCAGAAAAGAACCCACATATGAAAAAGCATGACAGCATTTCATGGGGGTTTCAGTCAAGACTGACTATGTTAGTTGCTTAAATCAATCGTTACTCTCCTCATTTGCCGCCTTCTACTAATTTTTTTTCTAGGATATTTTATCTATTGTGCTATTTATTATTTAAATGAAAGTTCATTGGGCAGTGACATGTCTATAGTGTGATTTATTAATCTGCTTTATGGTAATCCTAGGGTATAGGGACTCAACACACAAAGGATTATATGAACATGAAAAAAAAACCCTAAACAAAACAAAATTAGCAACAGGGACAATATAATGACAGGAAACTCAGATCTAGGGAATGCTATTTCTCGAATGATCAGAATCAAGCAAAAAAAAAAAAAATCTTTTGAAATACCACAGAGCAGCTTCATGCTTCCCTGTGTTTTACAGAGGACATAGCCCAGATTATTTCACTCACATCCATCAATAATGATTCTTTTTCATTTTGTTCTTTTTTTTCCTGATCTCCATTACTGGTATTTGTCTCACAGAAGAGCAATGCGTAACCACCTTCCCTTACTGTCTCCAGTAACACAGGCATACTGGTGTAGTCTCACTAAGCAGAACTGGTAACACAGCTCAAAACTTGAAATGTCTGCTGGCAAGTGCCCTCAGTAGAAGCCCTCAGACCACTACTGTGAAGGTCTGATATGGTCTGATAATGACTGATGCCCTCATGGGCATAGTAGTCCAGTTGCTGAGCTGATACACAGGCTTTATGCTGATGTGCTGAAAATAGTGGCTTTTATCTCGTAGGACTGGCAGAGCTAGCACCATCAGATTTGCATCATTAAACACTATTTGTCTTTCCTTTCCCCTTACTGTTTCTTTAAAATGTTCCCTTTGCAGACCTTATCTTTCTTGTTCCCATCATTCTACAATTTCCTTCTCTGCTGAAGGAGTAAAAGACACCTTTTTGTTATGCTCCAAAGTGGCTGTTTAACATTCCCATGGATGAAAGCACCCAGGGTCTAATCTGTGATTACTCCTGCACTGGGGAGCCAGCAGAAACACTGCAGATGGGCACAGGACACTCTTAAAACCAGAAGAGCTAAGTCAGGGACATAAGCTGTGCCCAGATTTTGTGCTTGTCCCATGAATTTAGCTAAATTTCAGTCTTCACATATTTAAAAATGCAAAAAGTGTCACATCAAATCAGACCAAAATAACCTCTCTCTGACAATGGCCATTAGCAAATGCATATTAAAACTGCAGGAAACAAGATACAGACAGCCTTAGATTTTATCAGCCTCTGGCCAGTTTAGGGAACTCTTTACCTAGAGGTTGCATCTATATTGCACATCCATCAATGAATTTAACCTCCATGAATCTGTTCTTGAATCTATTCATAATTCAGACTACCAGACTATATTCTGACAATCTGTTTTACAATTTAATTCCTGCTGTGTAGAAAAGCACTGCATTTTGCTTGTTTTGAAGCCGCTACCTGCTCATTTCCCAACACTTCCAGCTCTTCAGAAATACTTCAGCTTGCACAAAACTGCATCTGATAGGTAGATAGGAAGGGTGGTGTGAATCTGTAAATGACATACTTGTCCTACATACACGTAAAAATTCCATATAGATATTTATATTAATCAACTTCAAGTAATACTAATGCATGATTCCCAAAAGCATTTCTCATAATTTTTAATGATTGTGATGTAGTCAGTGTTGCCGACACCCTTACTTAAAAGAATAATAGTCTCTGATGTTTCATTGTGAACAGCCACTTCCCTCTATCCCATCATCTCATTAGCTAGTTTTTATAGTCATCAATAATATTTTGATTGTGTACTTTCCAATATATAGTGACCATTGAATGACGGTGATGTTCAGTGTTTTGCCTTATCTGGAGGAAGAGCTGTGAAAACGCTTAGAAAATTAAGTCCTGGTAAGAAATGAATGCAGCAAACCAGGTGCTTACTGTTCTCTCCCTCTGACATCAAATTCCATGGAATGTGTTAGTAGCTCATTTATAGTATCAAATGCACTTTATATATGTTGTTTGCCTGTTATTGGTTACAAGTCATACCTTGATGTTCTTCTCTTCCCTGGGACAATAAGCAAGAAGTCTGGTGGGAACTGATGGGGATTGTGACACGCTACTGATGGGATCTGGTGAGGGACTGGGTTTCCATGGAGATTAGGGAAACACAGCAAGAATTTCTGTTAGAAAAGGTTTGGAAAAAGCTCCGTTATACTGAGAATGCTGAAGCCATCTCGTCCTTCTAAATCAACCAGTTTCCTCACTCCCAAGAACCAGATCTAGAACAAATTCCAAAAAATAAAAAATAACATTGAAAATTCTGCCCCTAGATAGAGGCTTATCTCAGACCTTAAAAAATGCAAGATACTGCATGAGCTTTGATCCATAGGTTTCTGGGTTTAGCTTCATGTTTGAAACTTTGTTATCATCTGAATAAGGATTTTTTCTCTTGTTCCCTGCCACAGCAGCCCTCCTGCATGCATTTAAGCTGGCTATGAGCAAGATGTACAAATTCTGCCCTTCCCCTTTATTCTACTTCTTCCTCTCAGGACTGTTTGTAGAAAAGCTTGTCAGTATCATAAAAGCAAAACAAAGTGATGCAAATAAATAATTAGCAAAAGCATTGCTGACCATTGTGAACAGGAGTAGCATAGATAGAAGAAAACAGAATCTCTTCAGTGTTAGAAGCCTCCCATGACTATTCTTGCTCCCTCATTCTGAAAGGCTCCATTTCATTTCCATAAAAGAGAAATTTTTGAATATTTCTTGATAGTGTCTATTCAGAAAAGGAAGGCATTAATTAGTCCTGTCCTGTGCAAACAAAATCATTGCTTGGCTGTTGAGAACTGACAAGAACACAGGTTTCAGAAAGATGACTGGAAAAAGGACTACATCTGAACAAGATGTAATATATCTGACATACTGCAATCTAAATTTCCAGCAGACGAGAGAAAGATTGAGTCATATGAGTAGGACTGTTTTAGTGGGATAATAAAATCATTTTTCAAACAAATTTTATTTTCTGCTTGACTAGAAAAATTGAACATTTATTAAAATGAGAAAATGCCTGAACAGCTAAAGATTGTGATCAAGAACCAGATTGAGTTTGCAAATAAGCACTGTGCTTAATTAAGAACTAATTGGTCATTTTAGGTAGCAATACTTTAATGGTGGTTTGAGATGACATAAAAATTAGTGTGTTCCTGTGTTTATGTATTAAGCTTGCCTCTTTTAATAATTACTCACTTGACCATAAGAAAAAATGCCATATAGAATATCTCAACCACTCACACTGAAGGATTAAAGATGGCATGTACTTTTAATTGCTTGAATTAGTAGAACAGCGTTTCTTCAGATAAAATTATTTAAAGAGATTTTGTTGATAAACTATAAGATTCCTTACTGTTCTGTTGCTGGCATAATCCTTCAATATCTATCTTTTCTTCTCTCTGCCTGAATCATTTTTGGTTAGTATAGTGTATGTACCTGACAATTTCAGAACATAGAAACAGGCTGATTATTCTAATTCAATATAACATAACTTATTAATTCAAAAGCTAGATCTGAGATGTGCTGAAATCTTTGGTTCCTAATTAATTTCATGGGTGTTGAGGACACTCAGCAATAAATAAATACACAGAAGAATTTAAGCAGCAAGTTCTCTCTTTATTGTCAAGATATTTACTCTAGTACTTCGGTTACTACACTACCACTCAACGGCTACTTTAACCCCAGAAACACCCAAATTTACACATCTATTTTTCATTAGAAAATTTCCTTTGAGCCTAAAATTGCATTTTTAGGCACACTCAGAACAGTTGCATGCTGACAATTTGTATAAGATTGTTATTGAACAGTCACTGTAATTTTCAATATAGGTGCTCCTCCACAGGGATAAAACTGCTTGGCTTTCTTTAAGTATGCCTGCCAACTTTGGCCTTACGTAAGATATTCCTGGGGGTGGAAGTGGTGCCCTCTCATTTTCCCACAGTAGAGAGAGTAATTTAACAGTTGGAGCACTTGGCTAGATTGTGAAAAATCTACATTAAACTTCTTCTTCTGAGAAAGTTGAAACCTGTCTCATCCTTTTTTTTTCCGGTATATACTGTAACTGCCCTAGGGTCTCCCCTGTTGGTGCTGTGAAGGTTTCCAGTTAAAGTTTCCTTTGGATGTAAAAGGTTTGAGTTCCAAACCTTGCTTAAAGGAACTGAATATAAAATGTCAAAAAATCTGCAGGAACAGTAACTGGACTCCTGCTGTCCCCCTCTTACTTGGAAAGCCTTACTCGCCACATCAGAATCATGCCAGTGAATATTCAGGTATTGTATAAAAAGTAGAGCTGTAAGTAGTCCACCAGAATACTGCTCAGGGGTTCATTTGCCAGGAAGTGCCTAAAAGATAGGTGCTGAAATACCTATTTTCAGCTCATTTGAGGAAATAATCAATAGCTTTCATCTTAAGTATCTTAACGATCATCATGTTATGCTCTTCAAATAAAATCTACAAAGAAATCTACAGAGGCATGCTGTTATCAGGGAGATTGTTTGAATTGTTCTGTGTTTCATAATTACTTAAGATGTGAGCAAAATTTTCTTTTTCTTATTTTCTTCTAGTACAAACTTTGCAGTGCCACTTATACCTCTGTTGACATCATCAATGATACTGGAGACATGAAAAAATTTAGGGCTAGGTATACCACTCCCATTTGAATTTGCATGCATTACTCTGAACCTGCCCAGTTACCATAGTAATGAATAAGGTATAAATACATGTGTGTACATGTGTCTGAGAGAGAGGGAGAATTGCTGTCATTTGAATCTCTTGTGGAGGAAGTCCCCTAGTTACTGCTCACTGTTCTTACAGATTTGTTCGGTTTTCTACTCATGTAGAAAGCTTCCCCTGTGTTTATGAATGCAGCAGTCAGAGCAAGCTGCTGGCTCACAGGAAGATGTCCTATCTGAAATATTCCACCCTACCCCATTCAAGTTCTCCAGCTCAAGCCCATGACCTTGAATTTCAACCCGAGATTTCTGAAATACTGGAATGATGTGCTGGCAGCGTATTGCCTTGCTTATCAGCTGCAACATTACGTGGGTTTTCAACTCAAGGCACAGGGAGACATGTAATCGAGACTGAAGGCCACAGATGTGTTAATTTATCACTAAACACATTTACCTGAGGATAACACAATGCATTTTGGCTCCCTGTAAATGGAGGAATGCATTTGAAACAGCTTTTGATAGCTATGCATTAAAGATTACATCACCATGGAAAGCTCATCCCTGCCTTCGTAAACACAAAGTGACAAAAATCTTTAGAATTTTACCACTCTGTATTGACATCAATAGGTTTTTTACGTTTTACCACATGTAGAAAAACAGCACATACACACCACTGCCACCTAAAGAAATGCATGAAGTAGACGCATTTTGTGACCTTTTTCTCACCAAAACCAGTTTTGAAAACATACTTCTAAACAGCTAGCGAAGATCCCAGAGGGACAAAAGGCTATTTACTAACAAAATTTAAACCAGATCTGTTTAGGAGAGTCTTTTGCAGATTGAAAAAAAAAAAACAAACCACAAGTAAATCTTCAAAATAAAGACAGTCCAAGAAACTACATCAGTGAACTTGTGTGAATTTGAATGAGTGTGGGGAAAATTAAACTACCATAAGGAAATGTGAAGGAACAGCTTGAAAATCAGTTTGATTAAGGATAACCAGCATAGACTCAGGCAGGGGAGGTCATGCTTAACTAACCCATTGGAGTTATTTGAAGATATTACTGCCACTGTAACTAAATTCAATTCAATGGATGTAGTCTACTTGTAAGCGTTTGACAAGGCACCACATCTGAGATTAATGGCTAAGAGAAATCATCATGAAAGCAAAGAGACTGTGGGATGGGAGATTAGTTTAAGTGTAAACCACAAAGGGAAAATCTGAACAAACTTTCTGAGGTGTCAGTGTTAGGCTTTCTGTTGTTCATGATTATGTATGTCTGAACGTAAGTAATAGAATTTGTAGAGGGGGAGAATCTGAAGCTTCTGTGGGATCTAAAAGCATATCTAGAAGCTCAGAGCAATGTGATCATACTCAAAAGGTGCTGCATCATCTATATAACTTGTACAGCAAAAATAATCAATTTGGTTAGGAAAATACAGAATAATTAATCTAGGAACACAAAACCAAATTAGAAAATGCTACATAAACCAATCATCCTATATACTAATCAAGAAGACAAATTAGGAATTATTGAGGAAATAAATTGAAGCCATCAGCCCAGAGCAAAGCAGTATTTCAAAAGGTCAAAAAGATGCAAAGATTTGGAAGACAGAAAACATATCAAAGAAAATAAAGAATATTGTGAGTGTACACAAAATTGTAGTAAAAGCATCTCTAGAACATGGTCTACAATATCGTTAATAGTTGTTGTTCAGGGAAAATGGTATTTATGTTGGGATTCACTGTAGGAAAACAAAGGGTATAAGAACCCAAGTAGCTGAACTGTGAAGAATGTTAAAGAAACTTAGTGGTTTTTTTACTATAAACCAGGAAAATATGTGATGGTTTTTCTTATAGTAGGACCCAGGGATTCTACTCAAAATTAAGGTCCTCTTGTGTTAGGCATTTTAATGGGAGACAGTACCATAATGTGCCAAGAAGGTTACAATAAAACAGCTTAACTATACAGGCAAGGGAGAAAAAACCCACAAAGGACGCAGTAGTTTATTCAAAGAAGGTCTGTGCCTGAATTGTGATCTAGGATTCATATTTTATGAGTCCAGGTCAATATTATAGGTAATGAGTTACATTATCCCTCTATAGGTGAAGGGGTTTTGCTTAATATGGGGTAGAAGACTTAGGTGATGATCTTTTTTATACAAATATATATATAAGCTTAGAAATAGAAAATTCTTACTCTGCATTTATTCAGGTGTTAAGTCACTGATACCACAGACCTCTATTTAAATTAATAAAGATTAGATTAAATTCTTAAAGAATCTTTATATTCGTTCCCACGTATCTGAATTCCAGGGTAAAGAATATATATTAATTTTCAATTGAAAATAATTAAATAATAACTCCAAGTCAGTCCAGTAGGCATTTGCTTTTATGTGAGAAAAATGAGGTAAACAAAAAAAAAAAAAAAAAAGATTGAAATTGCTGTTTTTTTGCTAAGATGATCTTCATTCTTCACGACTTTCTTATGCTCCTACGTCTGCTAAGAAAGAAAAATATTCTCAGAAGATCAGCATTTCTGCCTAGTTATGGGAAGTCTCTTTGTTGCAGGACTCACAGCTTTGAAGTTCATAATTTTTTCTTTCATACATAGATTCACTCCTATAGCTAGGGCTATACCCAAAAAGTGACTTTGCTGCTACAACACTAGGACCCCTTCCTAATAGCAGCACTTCCAAATATCTGGTCCTCAAACCTGAAACTAGAAGCCTGTGTTAAGCTTTATTTTTTTGTTGGGGGAGCACAGAATTGTAAATAGGCACTGAGCAGGGTGTTCATAGCAGTACATGCAATACCACCTTTCCCTTATTTCTCTAGGAAAGACGTATTGATTTCACCCATCCTTGCAAGACAGAAATCCTTTTCTTCTAGATTCCATCTTCATAGCTATCTCCTTCCTCTCCGCTTCTCTCCTTTCCCTCCTTTCTACTTCTCTTGCCCCCACTCTCCTCCTCTTTCATCCTCTCTTCAAAAACCATAAGACAAGCCATTGTAATTTTAATTTTAGAATATAATAACATGAAGAGTCTTATCTGGCTTTCACACTTTTCAGTGCAATACAGTTTTGGATATAGCACCCTTGTTTCTTCAGTGCCTACATCTTTCATGGCAGAAGGAACAGATTAGAAAGAGAGTGCCTCTGGTAACACATCTTTATTAGCCAAAATAGAGACAGGCAAAATGTTAGCACCTTCTTATAATATGCATTCAGTGAATATGCCTGTGTACTAAACTGCATGAAAAACTCAGACCAAGATTGACCATTCTTTGCTCAGATGGCACCTGTCTGGTGGCAACTATAGGTCCTACTCCTAAACCTTCATGTTATTCTTTATAAAATTCAAGCTTATGTAAAATACTCTTGATCCTCCAGTCCAAACAAGTTTTACTTAGAAAAATTTGCTTGACAAAAAACTTTGCAGTGGCAATGTCAGTCAGCGTTGGTTCAACATGAAAGCATTGGTTGGCCTTAGTTCACTAATGGTTCTGAACTGACTCATCTTCTGTAGTTGCTAGCATTTGTAGTTGCTGTTGAGGAATTGCAGCACATGCAGGGTGGTGCATTCTGAAGGCAAGGTGATCCCAGGAACTTGGGTGAAAGGCATTTTCTGTGTTTGTCTCTTCCTCATGTCAATCCTGAACATAAACACAGGTAGGAATAGAGAACAGTTTTCCTTTAGGGCTTGTTTCCCTTAGATTAAAACAATTTAAGACTGCCATGGAGGATTTGGGAGAGAATGATGATGTCTTACTGATCTGGTGGGGCTTTGTGGAAAGTTTGGGGCTCTAAAACACACTA
>JBCJKH010063540.1:0-14693 GCA_039877255.1 Loriculus beryllinus
GCTGGGGCAGCCTGGACAAGAGAAGGCTCCTGAAGGGGAGACCTGAGAGCAGCTCCAGTGCCTAAAGGGGTTGCAGGAAACCTGGAGAGGAGCTTGGGACAAGGGATGTAGGGACAGGCCAAGGGGAATGGCTTGAACCTGCCCGAGGGGAGACTGAGATGAGATTTCTATGAATCTATGGTAAACAGCACTTTACCAGAGTGCTGCAGGTTTGGAAAGGACCTTAAAGCCCCTCTAGTTCCAATCCCCTGCCACAGACAGGGACACCTTCCACCAGAGCAGCTCTCTCCAAGCCCCGTCCAACCTGTCCTTGAAAATAAATAAACATGGACACACCAAAAATATATGGCTCCTAATGCAGCTGCAAGGAGCAACTCAACACCACCTTCAAAAGCTTCCACTTGGAAGCCATAGCTCTTCCCAATCTTTGGTTAATGGGCAGGAATAAGCAGTTTTTCCCAGGAAAGTGAAGAGTAACAGTGGTCAAAAGAAGGCATTCAGGCTGTTAGCTTTGAATGGCACATGGATAATAGAGAGGAAGGTGAGTGGAGAGCTCTGCCTCCATCCCTGACACTGACTGTTCACACTTGTGCGGCACTTCAGCCATGCACTTAGTTCGTGCTTTACCTCAAAGTGTTATATTCTAACTGGAGAGAAAACGTGCAGCAGCTTTCATGCTCCTGCTGTGTAACTGTGGGCAAGTGCAGCCTTTAAAATGGCAGTCACTGTAAGCAAGGAGCATTGTTTCTGCATGGAGAGGCTTTCTGGCAGCACAGCACTGACAATTAGAGAGGGAATAAGTGAGAATTAAAAGGGGAGACTAAGTCTGCCTTATCAGACATCTTCCTACTCTTACCTCTTGCAATATGGACATGTAACTGTGCCTAGAAGTGAAATATGGATGGGGGATGTTGGTCTCAGAATGAAGTTTCAATAATACAAACCCTGGGCATGAGTTAAAATCTTGTATCTTGGATGGTTTTGCATGCGCATGGAGTTGTCCCATGGTTATGAACACATTTACACAATTTCCAAGAAAACAAAGAAGTTGGGAACTGAAAAAAGAACCCACTCCTTTTTACCATTCAAGGTCTCTGAATGAAGTTGGGAATTTGCACTCTACCTTATTCATTAAAATAGAAACTGCCATCACTTTAATGAGCAGCCTGAGGGTGGACAGAGTGCCTTGAATAGCTACGTACCATAGAGAACTTGGCATCCTCGCTGAAACATAATGTGGGATTGCAATTGTGGGATTTTTCCAGTGAATACGAAGTGATCAAAGATAACACTGCCCCGAAAAGGAATTAAAACAGTGCAACATTGCATCAAGTTACAGCCAATGTCAATCATTACATGCCTGAGCGCACAGAATCTTTTAAATAATGTTATAGGCATGCTGTGGCATTCAAAATATTCACTGAATTCCAAATTAAAATGCAAAAGCATGTTCCTTGCTCATCTGACCAGAATAGTGAACTCTAGGCACATCTTTCCAGATATTGCTCTAATGCCACCTCATTTGCTGTCAGCTGGAGGACAGGATAATTTTATGCAGAGCTACATGACGAGAGGAATGTCACATTAAATGGGATCCAAAAAGTTACCTTTGCCTTTGGTCCTGAGAGATGAGAAACCAGCAAAGCTGGAGTCACAAAAGCTTGGGGAAGCAGAGGACTAATTGCAGACTGATCACCTTGCCTACCAGGAAAGAAAGACCCCCTTGCACAATGCAGAACTTGAACTCGTCATTGTGTAGAGGAGAGGTTCTGGTGTATAATGCCAGCCTGAGCTACTTGCTGGAAAAAGTGTTGCTTTATTTACATGCTAAAGGGAACCACCTCCTGATAAGCAGCTGTGGTGTGGAAGAAAAAGAAAGGGAACGGTACCTCATTCTGGAAAAGGAGAGTGTGGGAGGGAATGGAGTAAAGGCTCACATCAAAGGAAATATTCACACTGTGCCTCTACAGTGGGGTGAAATGCAGAAGTCTTTTGTAAACATAACACGAAGCCCAAAGTTGTTTCAATTGACCTTGTACATCAATGAGGAAATAGCAGAGAAATCTTTACTCTGAGCCCAGAAACAGCAATAGGAATATCAGAGCATTTAACCTCAAAATCTCTATGAAACCAGCATGCAATTTAGTCTTCAGGTGGAAAGGAAAAAATACCTTTAGCAAAGTCTATAGAAAACAACCAAGAGCAAGGTAATACATATAGTGTACAATTAAGTGGAAGATGAAGGAAATTTAGATCAAATGAACACATGATCAGCAGACATGAACAAGTACTTGTCACCCACTACCATGTTAATTCTGCACAAATCAATCCCGTTTTGCTGTAATTCCCAACTCTGTGAGCTCATGGAGTTGCACAAAGTACAGATTAGCCCAGTATCTGGCTCAGAAGCTGACATGTGTGATCCAAATCTTGAATAACCTCACAAAACTGAAACCAGGTTCTCACATTGGAGCCCTCAGCCAAGATGTGATGGCCAGAAGCCGTCGGAGGATCCCACTGCCTGACTCCAAGAACCTTCTGCCATCTCCTGAGCGTGGGGATCATCCCCTTTCCTCTTCAAACACCCAAAGCACTTTCAAATCTGTGAGTCACACACAGCCTAATTTTCCTAAATTAATTGTAATTACAGTCATTCACACCTAGAGCTCATGCCCCTTTGTGGGAGGTTGTTGCTGTGAGAGGCATTGTATCATCTTCTCTGTAGGTCTATAGTTTGAAGAAGTGATCTCATGGAGCTTTTATATATCAGCTTTTATGTGATGGCCCTGTTTGGGTATAGTTTTAAATTATCTCATTTCATCATTTATTTTTCTATGAGTATGATTGCGTTCTGTTGCAAAGGTTGACTGCTCTGTGTCTAGAACAAGTCTGCATTTGCTCTTTGTTAATTGTTTATATAACAAGGTTTCTTCCATAATATTTGCTGAAATGGAAAGTTTGTCACAGACTTGCATGATTTAATTTAAGGCAAAAGCTTAATTTAACATTCTTATAAATAAGAAATGGAGCAATAGGAACAAAAGGGTTTTAAATGAGCAAACTGTAGAACTGCCTGTTTGAAGTGGTGAGGAAGGATGGTCTAATGAGCTGAGCACCGGACAGGCAGACAGAAACCTTCAAGACCTATTCCAGCTTAGATATCAAACTCATCCAAGGTTGTCTAGTTCTTTGCCTGCCAATAATTAAAGGACTGAAATTCTTTGTGTGTTTTGATCATTTATGCAACATTGCACATCAACACTGCTTTCAGCCTGAGAAGAACAGAAAATACAAAACCCACCAGCTACCACTTTCATTCAAGAGCAGCCTGTCCTTTACTCAGTCCTCCTGTTCGTATGTCTGGGACCATCCCGTTTGTACATTCATTAAGGAAAACCAAGCCTCATGAACAGAAGACCTGCCTCACCCAGTGCCCACAAAGGGCAATTGCATGCTGGGTTTAGAGCTAAGCTGTTCCAGGTCTATGCTCTGTGCTAAGGCTTGGCACTCCCTAGTCTTGAGGGGAAGGATGCCCAAAAAGGCCTAAGTGCTTTTCATGAGTGCACATTACCATCTCCCCAGTCACCACTAGAAATCTCACCTGGGCAGTGACTGATATACACTAAGAGCCATGGAGAAACAACAAAATACAGAGGAGGAATGTAGCAAGCATTGCTGAAAACATGGCATGGCAGGGGGGTTGGAACTAGATGACCTTAAGGTCCTTTCCAACCCAACCCATTTTATGAGTCTATGATTCTATGGCAGCACCAGCAGGAACAAAATAAACCCAATGATTAGGTCATTCATGCACAGACAAATAAGAGTTTAGAAGCAGTGTGCCAGACTGCATCCCTCTTCTTTCAATTAGAGGTTACGTGCACTGGCATTTGGAGGGAGTTAGAAGAAGGAGCCTCTCAAAGAAACAAAATGCTGCTAATTAGCTTCTTGGCAATGCCCTGCTGCTCTGGAGACAAGGGCTGCCCATCCCACTTCAGTTTCTAATGCAGTGAGAAATGGGGGCTGTGACCCACAATCTCCTCCAGATGCTGCAGGTCCCAAACCCCAGCCTAGATAGACCTGGTGTCTACCCTAGCCATCCATCCTTAGTGCCAGAAGGTTGCTAACCCTCCTGTTAATGGACCGAACACTTATTTGATGTTCAAGTCACCAAAGCAATCATGAAAACAAGAAAAAAAACCTCTAACCCTGAAGTCAAAGAAAAGAGACATTCCCTTATACATGCAGAGAGAATGTGTCAAATTGTGTTGCTAAGATCCACAGAACCCAAGGTACCCAGAGGATTTTTTAAGGAGGTTCTCTTATTACCCGAGATGGAGAAGGGTGTTGCAGAAGCAGATGCAGGATGATGGGAAAGCTTTGTGGGCCTAAAAGCTTTTCCTTTTGCTCCACATTTGAGACAATAAACACAACCAGAAGTTATTTTTAAGTTCCCTTCATATATATGAAGAAGAAGAAATTGAATTATACAAAGAAAGCAATGTTGAGTTTTTTCATTCCCCATAAACAACAGGATTTATATTTAAGTGCTTATATGACTTTACTACACCTCAGGTCACTATTTAATCTCTCTTTAAATTTAATTTAATGCCCAATTTAATCTCAATACGACAGCTAACAATTAAGAGAATGCATGTGGAGCCACTTAATGTTTGATTGCACTGGTCACGTATCAACATCGGATGCAGCACTGTTTTCCTGTGGATCATGAAATCTGAGAGCAAAAGATGGCACAGTTCAGAGAAACGTCTGCCGTTCTCAGTACCTTTCAGCATTAGGACTTCCTCGTGAGGGTGCTGAGGCACTGGCACAGGGTGCCCAGAGAAGCTGTGGCTGCCCCATCCCTGGCAGTGTTCAAGGCCAGGTTGGACACAGGGGCTTAGAGCAAGCTGCTCTAGTAGAAGGTGTCCTTGCCTGTAGCACAAGGTTGGAACTGGATGAGCTTTAAGGTCCCTTCCAACCCAAATGATTCTATGATAATTTAGGAGATGCATAATGACTAACGTTACGTACTAGAATGTAGTAGTTGGAATTGCTTAAAAAAAACACCTGAAAACATCATTGGAAGGACAAATCTGCTGTCAGGGAACACTCACAGAAGTTTGATACTAATCTGTTCAGAAAGAAACAATTTACTCTGTACTAGGTTCACTGCAAAACCACAGAAAAATATTATGAACTAGGGGAAAAACACACATTGAGACAAAATAAACCTTTAGATAGCATGTCCTCATGCACCTTTCATGATTCAATTTACAAGCAAGCCCTCAATTGGAAATTTAAATTACATTTCAGTAGTGACACAGGATACAAAAAAAAATCAGTGGTGGAGAACTGGCAGCCACGTATTCATGCTTTTCTGCAAAAACCTCTTGGAATCTAAAAAAAGATTTTTTTTAATGAAAATATTAGAATCCCTTTAAAGTCAACCTCTTAGCCTCTTCTGCAAAGACAGGAGACTCAATTAAGCAACAGTTTCAGTAGGGGGTTCCAAGATCCTTCAGAAGGTAATAAAAAAACCACAGCATCAAACCACCAAGCTGCACTAGAATTTGACCTTTTTTTGCCTGATGAAACTTGCTTAAGGTTGTCTGGAATATTACTAAAAAGTCCTGTTGTACGAGAACAATTTGTAACATAGTCTGTCACCTCCCTGCTATAGGCACAATATGAAAATCTGTTAAAGCCTGTAACAACACTGGACTTCCAAGTTTTGCCTGCTTTATATGATTCTAGTAAATCCATTTTTACACATAGCACTGTCCGCAGGAACTTACTGACCTCTATAATGTTCATTTACAAGGGAGAGTGAAGCCCAGTGCACACTGCTGTACAGGATGTTCTCCACCCACACACAAGCTCAACCTACACTCTGAGAAGTCAGTAGAACGTGGATTATGAGAACACAATTTTCATTGAAAGGGGTGTGGCATTGTGTAAATGTCTTTGTAGAAATCTTCAGCTCATGCAATGCTCCATTTAAAACATGTAACCCATTAAGTAAATCTGCTAAAAATCCAATCCAAACATGATCTGAAAGACAACTAACATCCTAAACATTTAAGACTAAGTCTTTGCACTGACACAAAAACATCCTCTCAGAGACTCTGGAAATTAAACATAAGAATGTGCATGTTTTGGGTTTTAATTAAAATAGCAAAGAAATGACACTACAAAATTCTGTATATTCTCCATGTTCTAGAAGGATCACAAACGAGAAAGACGTTTGCTCCAAATAATGTCCTTTTCCTCAAAAGGAGGAGGGAAAAATTGGAAAAAACCCAGAAGTTTAGGTCTCTTGAATATTGGTAAATACATTATTCTACAGACCAAATTATACCAATGCACTCAATATACTACAGCATTCCAACGAAGCCTGTGAATATCACACACTTAGGAACACTTGCTCTATCTTTTTGATAACTCTATTACTTGAGTTCAGAGAAGGTTTATGGACTAGAAAGCCTCAGATATGGTCATGAATGTTTGATGCCTTCACATACACTGTTACTGCTGTAATGTCACTCCCTGCTGGAATTACTACATATGGACAGCCTGTGGTCATTACAGGCCAATGGGAGCAGTTTGAGTATTAAAATTACGTACCTCCTACACTGCTGGATTATTTTTCACACTGGAGTTGGTACTAACTCATTCAGCATGTTTCTCAGAGGGAAAGGTATGGTCTTTGAAATAGCCAGTAGTTTCTTTTGCAATCAGTGTTTGTACAATGCCTAAAATCAAGCCTGTTAATGTGAGGTACCCCTGACTTTTTTATAATCTATTTAGAAAGACTGAGAAATGGACACATTCCAAAAACACACAGGGTTACAGTAGGAGGGCAAGAAATTTGACATATATGCCTTTGTCATACTGAAGAGGTTAATTCAGCTGTCCAGTGAGTCATACTTGTTACAGTACTTCTGTAACGCTCAAGTGCAAGTCCATATAGAACTAATCTTCACTACCGAAGCACTGAGGAATGCTTTACCCCTCAACCACTCTCACACAGTGGGGAAACACCCCACACAAGTGTTGACAACTGTTTGCCTCCCTTTTCCTTCCTCCTACCAAATCTCATTTCCTCATTCACATTTCCAAGCCCTACTCCTTCCACTTCCACAGATGAGCAAGCCAGGAGACAGAGAGGCAAATCTCAAATTGTAACTTCTAAAACAATATGCTGTGAGAACAAAGGAATGAACAGAAACAGATATTCAAATTCTAGTTGCAGTGGGAAACAAAAAAGTGCTCCCAGAGGAATTAAATTCAGGGCCTTTTTGCAACACCTTTATCTCCCTCTCTGCATCAGCCAACTCACACACTGCTTGTGCATCCTGCAGAGCAGTCGCTCTCAGCCCTAACAAGTGCTGACAGGGCCCAGCCCAATTATAACCAAGCAACCCACAGGATATTTTTTTTATTGCAACATTACCTTTAAAATGCTTCAGTCACTTTTTTGTCACAGCAACAGCAGTAGAGGCTTTTCTTTCCTGTCGTCATCTTCCTGCCCCCCCCCCTTAGTTTCGCTCTAAATTCTCTGCTCATTCTGCCATTTGAACAAGAGGAGTATTGATTTGCTGTCCTATTGGTACTTCAGAAAGGCCTCAGCTCTCTTCTTGTTTCAGTCAGATTTCAGCAGATTATCCTCCCCATCAAATAAAGAAACTGAAGAGGGATCGCACAGGGAACCAGCCAACACATCAGTGCAGACACAACCAAATGTTTTTCCCATTGCCCATCATCTCTCCTTACATCCACTGGAACAGGAGGGGGGACCAGGAGGACCAGCAGTAGCCATACTCCCACATCCTCAGCCACTTAAGCCCCAACAGCAGGGAACAGGTAAATCGCAAACCTCTGCTGTGGGCATTTTTCTTTTATGATCTTAGAATCAGATCATGCTGCATGGCTTCAGGGCAACTCTTTTTAAAATTCCTTTATCTTTATCCTGGGAGATGGAAGTTACCATAGCACTTCATCTATGCAGTTCACCTTCTTCAATCTTAATACCAGACTTGCAAGGATATTAGAACCCACTTATACAGAGGTCCACAAAACACTGCTTGCACTTTACCTTTATTCAGGCATTTGTCTGGTCATGGTTTTTAATCTTGAGTGGTACTTAAATAACTTAATCAGACTAAAACAAACCAAACCTGGATTACCTAACTGCACAGGGCTGGATCCAACCTCATAGGCTGGCATTGCCCACATTCAGCACAAGCTATTGCAAAAGGCACCCCAAACAAAACCACACCTGAAACTGACACCTGCAACAGCACCTACAAACACAAGCTTCCATGAAATAAGACTGGATTTGTGGGTGCTGCAGCAAGCAAGTGGACTTGGCTGGGTTACCCTTAGTGAAAGGATCTCTGTAAGATACACATACACAGGGAGCAGATGGACATGGATACGCCCGGGGCTGGACCTGCCAGAGGTCATAGCTGGTTTTAAATACTACTCCTCATGTGACTTTGATGTAGTTTCATGCAGTGAATTAACAACACAACCGCTCAACACAGTCTGATACCTGGGAATAAAGGGTTAACACTGTGCCTACTTGCTTAAGCAGTCATTGTGCTTGGTGAAGCAGAACCGTAGGAGTCAAAGTTGCTAGAATGGTGAAGCAGAATTGTAGGAGTTCCAGCTGCTAGGCAGAATTGTAGTAGGTAAGACTCGTAACTTAGCATTTAAGACCCCCTAACAACCACCAGGAGGCACTGCGCAAGTACATCAATGGAACGAATGCCAGAAAACTAACTATAATATTGGACGAGAATAGGTTTTGCATATGTATTAGGCGTGAAGCAATCTCATGTTTACGTAACCATTATATGTAACATAAACTGAGTGGCAAACGACGGGTGCGCATGCTTTTTGGAGGAGCGATCCTCCATGCGCCTTAGCTGAATAAAGCATACCTACTTTACAACTTTAACCAGTTGAGGAGTCCGTCCATGTATCAAGCCTCTGAACGGCAACGTGCAACTTCAAAAACACTCTGGGTGACTTCTGAACTCAAAATCTTGACCTTCTCCCTTCAGCTGCCAAATTCCCACCTCATAAAATTAAGCCTCAATTAATGCAACTGCTTCTTCTAAAGGAGTACTGCTCCCCTGAACTGATCTTCCCATAAAGGCCATTGTATTTATGCTTTTAACATAACAATTACTTTCTTTTCCATCGGAATTCACCACACTTCATCGTCATCTGAGTCACATTATCCCCGTTAACAGCTCCTGCTCGGAAATCACTTAACTTTTCAAATCACCGAGGTCAAAACCCAATCATACTTTCACTAATTCTATGACCAATAAACACGTTCGGTTTGGGGTCTCCCCTCACACATTCTGTTACAGAATTGAAAATAGTACTCTTAAGGGAAAGCTCCCTTTTTCTTCCACACCAACAGGCTTAGATTTGAAAAGGAACCACCAATTTTTTTTAAAAAAAGTACACTTGCATATTGAATACTTCCACACGCCCACCAAAACCCCCACAAACCGCCCCTGAACCATAAAAGAGGATATATTACATTATAAACATAAATAGAGACGCGTATATATCCTTAAACGTTGCTTACCGCTGCCCCCCCTCAGCTCCGCCACTTTCCAGAACCTTCGACCAGCCCCCTCAGCCACTAACGGTTATTAACGGTTATTAACGGCTACTGACGGCCCTCAGCTGCTCGCGAGCGACAGCACCTGCGGCAGGGAACGCGGCCGGCGGCATTTTAAGGTCAGAATACATTAAATCAGCTTCTTTGGGGCTTTATTTTTCTCTCTCCCCCTCATCTCTGCGGGATCAGCCCTAAAGGGGACACGAGCCCCAGGGGGGTTCGCCGCCTCAGGAGCAGCTTCGTGGCTGAGGGAGACCAGTCCTCACCCGCGGTCGGCGGCCATCATGGCTCCCTGAAGAGCCGCCACCACACAATGTGGCCCGAAAGCAGTCCAGACGGAGCTCAAGAGCAACACTTTCTGCTTTCAATGGAAAGAAGGTAAAATAAGTATTTGTACCCACCCTTTCCATCTCACCTCCTTTCTGCTTCACGCGGCCACGGTAACAAGCCCAAACTGCATGAATCCATGAGCACTGGTTTTCATCATGGAGCCTTCTCCCCACACCGAGATGTGTGCTTGAAGTATGGGAGAGAATGGTACCGCCCGCACTGCCACAGGGAGTCCGTTAATGAGTGCTAATGAGCCGGTGATGAGCACAGAGGGGGCCTCATCACCTGGTACCCAGCGCAGGTGCTTATTGTCGCCATCCCTATGGCTTGTTATCAACTGGCCATTACAATGGTGGCCTGTAAATGCCCACAAACCCTTCCCTATCAGACTAACCCCTTTTCTGAGCTCCATTTTATCTTCTGTAATCGCAGAAATGTGAGTTCTCCTGGATTAACGCCCTCTTAAATACCTAGAGGTGCAGAATAGAGCACCATATTCCAGGTGGTGCCTAATGTGGAGTATATTATCAAAAAAATGCAAAAAACCCCACCCTGAATAAAAACATAACCACCCAACTATCAGCTCCCTGTATGCCATCTGTTCAGGGCTGTGCTTATTCCATAGGGGGTTGCAGAATTGTATGCTGAAGCTCTGTGATTCTCTTATTAAGACAGTTTGATTTAAGGATTTTAGTGCATCTGCTGCGTGCAGAGCTTTAAGAGTTAAGTTAATCTGGTATACATTTTAAGTAACAGCAGTTTAGCACCTTACTGTGCTATTGATCCTATTTTCTTCAAGGAAGTTCCATAAATGGTATTTTTTTTTAGCACTGTGGGAGTCTTTTATTACTGCTGTAATGCAAATCAGGCAGTTATGATCACCACAGACTGATCTTGCTCTTTAGAGTGAAGCCCCAGGGACAGAATTATCTTCTGATGAATTTGACCAAATGGATTTTGAGGCCTTTGATGATGTTGCTTGTGGGTGTATGTGTGTGCATGTGCCACTTTTCTCTGTCAGAATTTACATTAAGACAAATGAAGAATGAAAAAGAAAAACAGGATCGTGGATATAGTTGTGTCAGTATAAACATACTTTACAATTAGATAGCTATTACCATAGAATTAGATAGCTATTACCATAGAGTAAGGGAAGAACTAGACCAGTATAAATCACTTTTATACTAACTTGATTGCATCCACCAAGGACTTCATAGTAGCATAACTCCTTTATAAAAAACCCAAACCCGTTACCAACATTATTATTCCAGTAAAATGTAAATGCAGACTAGGCCTTAGATACCAGTTAAACTGCAGTTGACAGAAATGTTACTGTCTAAATAGAATAAATGTAACATAACAAACAGCAAGATAAATAATGAAGAAATAATAGAAACAGATATCTGTGATACTGTTGAATTGTCCAAGGAGAAGATTTGAAGGGAAATTATTTTATAAATCATTTAAGGAACTTCTTTACTAAGAAGATGCTAGTAGTTTGGAATCTGAAATGTGGAGCAACTGAAATGGATTCTTACAGTCTTGTGTGTGTATATGTATATATATATCTATATATCTTTGTGAATCACTCTGAAAATGGACTTCTAGAGACCTATTCATCACTTGCCCACCAACCAAGTTCACTTCAGTGAATTACAGTTATTCCAAAAACTTCATGTAATTCCATTTCCTTTAGAACATGCGGCTACTCT
The DNA here is from genome assembly GCA_039877255.1 of Loriculus beryllinus. Classification (NCBI taxonomy): domain Eukaryota; kingdom Metazoa; phylum Chordata; class Aves; order Psittaciformes; family Psittacidae; genus Loriculus; species Loriculus beryllinus. Next base: position 11,689 of record JBCJKH010063540.1, read on the forward strand.
GAACACCAAGTGATCTCTGGGAAGAAATCCATAATGAATTGAAATCTATCGCTGATATTTTATGTGAAAGAGCTTATTGTCCTTGCACAGTCCTTTAACAATTCCTAGATTGCAGAGTATTTAAGGCAGAAGGACTCTCTGTATGCAGAGGCCATTAATTTCTTACTGTGCTCACCTTCAGGTTTCCCCACAAAACCTGATACATAGGTTGGTGCTTTTTTCCCCTTTTCTCTTTATTTCTGATGGAACCACTGTACTTCAAAGCAAAAAGGGGAGGAAAAGGAGAGGGAAAGGGAGGAACTGGAAGAGCATTAAAAGAGCCATGGAGAAGAACGTCAGTAAGATTTATGGGTCATATATTGCCACAGAAAGGCTGTAGGTGGTAAGGAGCATGCTGTTTTGGCAGTAATTTATAGTTCCTTGCTATGACAGACTCCTAGACTGAAAATGAAAAAGGTGCTATTAAAAAAAAAGCAGGCTATCTAGAATGTTGTAAACAAGGATCCTCTTATCACAGCTGCTACAGCCTGTTAGTTGATCATTCACTGGGAAATTAGCAAAGCTGTAACCTTTTCCAGGTTCAGTCTGGGACCCTTAGAGTCAGAATTCATCTTATTGTCTGCACCCCTTTGCTGGTATGACTAAAGTGATGGAGGAGAATAAAGATGGTTTTGCTGCTTTGCTATTCTTCTGCAACGGGAATAAAAATAGACTGGTACAAATTACCTTTTAGTCTTCCATAACTAGGAAGGTATAGATTTAATGTTTTGGTTAAAAGCAAAGCCAAACATCTTTAGTTAAAAGAGCTGTGCCAACACGCTTTTTAAGGCTTGAGCTCTGAATTTTGCTGGAACATACAGGTTATGAAATTCCAATGGGCATTCCCAGGATTTTGATGTTAAATTTAGCATCCAAATTTCTAAAATCTTGCTGTGTTATTCAGAGAGCTGTCTCTAGTTCTAGGCTAAGCAGTTGTTTCTTGAAACACCAGAAAGAAGTTTAGTTCTTCATAAGTGAAGTGAATCATGAAGCTAAGACTATTTCTTTTACGTGCTTTTCTTAGAGTAGGGTGCCCTGAACTTCACAGTAACGACCTTCCAAGATGCCAGTCAAGAGTAGCAGTTAGGTCTCGCAAAGCCCAGTCTGCAGTGCAGAACTCTTACCTATTAAGTTCTGCATACATCCTTGCATCTTTTTCACCGTTTGAAATGTACAGGCAGTATCTCCTTAGATACATTTGGAGCTTGGCCCTCCCGAATTTATTCCAGAAGTAGCACTTAAGCAGCTGTGGCTGTTGTTTGGTAGCAGATAAACAGAGGATTTCCTTTTCAGGGAGTGTCAATCCAACACCTTTCTGCCAGCATTATGTTTACTTTAATTAAAGTATAAAGCTGTGACAAACTCTTAACAATGGAAGCACTTGCAGGCAACTCTACTATTAAGTGAAAACCGTTCGCATGTCTCTACTGTTAATTAATATTACTACTATTAAATATTCAGTGCAGGGAACACATTTACAGTAGTGCTCTGTACTCTGCATCAGCCTGCAATTAAATTCCAAGAATAAGCACTACTACAGTGAAGATAAACTGTACACCCCCAATCTCTGCATCAATCCCTTCATGTCCCACCACAAAGTGACACTCTAAGGTGTTCAAATACTGCTATCTTCAAAGCACATTAGCATCTCAAAGCCAGGTTTATGTCTTTGAAATCAGCTCTTCCAATTTCAGCAACTCTGATGGAACACTTACATAAATGTTCAGCTAAAGAATGCCCCTAAAGTTATGACCTGCCCCACAGACTCCCGTGGTTCATAGCATACTGCCCCCATTTTGGCTAAATCAGTTTGCAGGTTTGGGATGTCTGTTCTGAATTTATTTTTCTTGATAAAATAAGATTGCTAAGAGAATGTCTGCAGTTTGTAAAATGCAGTCACAGCCATGCTCTCAACTTGCAAGTTCTTGCAAATAATGTAAGTAACATCTCTGTGCATTTATTTGAACATGAAGTCCCCATCTCTAAAACAAAAATACCTCAACTGGGACTTAAAAAACACTAGCTGTAAGCTAGAAAGTAAAGCATATTTGGAAATGTAGTACTGTGCTTTTTCCTTACTGCATTTCGTTTTCTAACAGCCAGAGCTGAGGTACAGCAGATGCCAGCTTGTCCTAAGTTCCCTGCACAGACTTGTGCTCCGTGGCTGAGACCTGCTGTGTGCCAAATTAAAACACAGCATCCTCAAAATTAAACTTTGACAACCATGAATGGGGGTCTGTTTTGGTCTTTGCTCCTCTGGATATCCACATTTAGATGCGCTTTGGATCAGACTTTTCTTGGTAATCTGTGTTTCCCTCCTATTTCCCAAGCACCTTATTTGAAAAGCCCTCCGTGGATTCCACTGAAGAAGGATTAAAAAGCCTGATAAGGCACAGCATATAAAATAACACAATCTGCAGAGAGATTAGGAATTAAAGACATTAAATTGTCAGTAATCTCAAAATCTTACTTTCTTTCCTGTGACCCCAAAGAATTTTATAAATAAAAGTTCCATATGAAAAGGAAAATTTGTGTGTTGTTTTCCTGTAGCAGCACAGCAGTAAGTTAGAGCATGAGGGACTGTATTTCAGCTACTGGCTAAAGTTGGCTCTTCTCTTGATGCCTGTGTAAACCGCATGAAACTGTACCCATTTGCCTTTGTATGTCAGGGAAGAAGGCAGGAAGCTATAGTGACTGACTGACACATAAGAAGTGACTCCCCTTATTTCAGTATTTAAGGATAAAAGGTTAATCAGTGGTCTAGCTGTGCAACCTACAAAAAGCCTTCCTCTCTGACTTGATAAATGGGTTTGGTGGTTGGAAACACACACCTCTCTACAGCAGGCTGATGAGCCAGCCTGGCCTATTCAGCTAGACTTATGACTGCAGTTTGAATGCTACACCCACTTAGATTTTAATTTCCTGGTGGGTAATCCTAATTCAAAATATGGAAGAGTTTGAGGAGC
>JBCJKH010063541.1:0-15835 GCA_039877255.1 Loriculus beryllinus
CCTGGCAGTGTTCAAGGCCAGGTTGGACACAGGGGCTTGGAGCAAGCTGCTCCAGTGGAAGTGGTCCCTGCCCATGGCAGGGGTTGGAGCTGGAGGAGCTTTAAGCTCCCTTCCAACCCAAACTATTCTAAGATTCTGTAGGTTTAGAGCCATTGACCACTTCACACTAAAGATACCCAGTGTCTTCTTACAGCCCATTGTGACATAAGTTCTGATGGCAAGGACTGACTGCACAGCAATAACTTGCTTTCCCAGTGATTTCCAGTATTGGCAGACACCAGAGTCCTATTTGTTTCATTTACGTAATACCAGTTCCTTGTCTCATCAGAAGAACTTGTGAGGTTTTTCTGATCATGTTTTCCACATGGAATATTTTAATAGGAAGGTATCCCTGGCCTATGTAAACCATAGTTAGCAGACAGAGGGAACAGATGATGGTACCAATGTTTTATTTAGTAATATAGTATTAAGCAGGTGTAAAATACCTGTATTGGAGTGAGATGTTTAGATATCATTTGGTGATATTAATGTCACAGTTTAACCTACTAAGCACCACACAACCAAAACCAGCACAATTAGTATAAGAAAACAGTTCTTGATTACTTTTTAATTCATCCTAGGGATACAGGGGAATTACATGCTTCATAGTAGATCGTGACACAGAGGGGTTACATGTGGGGAAGAAGGAGGACAAGCTTGGAATCAGAGCATCTTCTACCTGTCCAGTAACGTTTGAAAATGTTAAGGTATTGTAAATTGTTTAGCTGTTGAAGCATAATCTGTGTGTAATTGGAACTTGACCACATATAAGGATGTTAACTAAATCCCCTCATTATTTTTTTTCCCCAGAAGTACTGATTAATTGGCATATTTTAACTTTTCTCTCCTCTTCTTTCACAGAAGTCTTGAGAGAGGTTGGCTTACTTAAGTTTTGATACAGTTTTTCTCAAATTTATAATCTTCAAAGAAGTGGTAAATGCCTCATCCCCAGCAGTGTTTAAAGCCAGGTTGGACAGAGCCGTGGGTAATATGGTCTATAGTGAGGTGTCCCTGCCTATGGCAGGAGAGTTGGAACTGGATGAGCTTAAGGTCCTTTCCAACCCTAACTGTTCTGTGGTTCGATGATAATCACATGTATGGGGAAATGTTCTAATCAGATATTCTAGAATCAAATGACTGATTTAGAATCATAGAATCGTAGAATAGTTAGGGTTTTATAGTTAGTGTATGTTTCAATGGTGGGGACCATGAAATAAACCCTGTAGACTGATTCTACTAGAAGCTGCAAAGCAGAATAGAACAGGAATAACGGTGGTGTTTTATTTTTTAGGTTCCTGAGACCAATATCCTGGGACAGGTTGGACAAGGCTATAAGTATGCAATTGGAATGCTAAATACTGGCAGAATAGGTATTGCTGCACAGGTGGGTAGTTCTGTTTAATGCTGAATACAACCAGTACAAAACTGGATTAAAATTTACAGCATATTTAAAGCTAACCAGAAGAAACTATTTAGACAGTACTGTATTAAAACCTCAGTTGCCACTAGATGTCACTGTTCCTGTAGCTAAGTTACAGTCAAATACTGAAACAATTGTAAATGGTAAAATTCTCCTTTGGTGACATAAGCAATAGATTTAGAAAACATTAAATAGCAATTAGTTTGTCTTTGAGCGTTAACTTATTGCTTCTGAGGTAGAGCAACATCTTTCACTTTGCAAATCAGTTTTACAAAGAAAACTCCCATTAGAAAATATTACACACTGAAATGTGTAATATTAATGCTTCCAACTGGCCAAATGTGACTTTATTCTAACTGATGTTTTCCCAACAACTTCTTTTTAAAAGTCAACTTATTTTTAAAATAAATACTTTTTTTTATAGCAGAGGTATCCTAGTTCATTGTATTTGAGACTCGCACGTTATGGCATCTTAGGGGGAAATATTTACTGACCTTGGAGTTACTTTAAAATGTATTTTGTTGTAAACACAGTTTGGATCTCAAATTACTGTTGCTTTCCTTGGAAATCAGGTTCAGCCCTATAATAAAATGACGTAGGACAAGTATTTATGTTTTTATCTTACTTCTGAAAGTAATGCTTTCTTTGTTTCTACTGTGTTGCGGATGTAGTTGTGCTGTATAGGGTGTAATATGTCTGTGCTACTAGTGTCCCTTATCTTTTGCCCTAGTTTACAGACAAACCTGGAGTAATCCTCATGAAATTTAGACTTTCCACATGGCAATATACTGTGCTGCTAAATGGGTTGGCTTTTCCATCATTTATAAAGCTTATCTGTGATTAAACTTAGTCTGATACGGCATTTAAAAACCGGGGGTATAAATAATATAAAGGCTCTGGCAGTAAAATATATGGCCTTATTTTACACTTAATTACTCCAAGTTACATTTACAACCTAACTAAAAGTTAAGGTCAGGTAGTTGTTATATCTTAAGTTACTACTTTCTTGGCACCTCTCAAGAGAAGTGCACTTGAATGGGCAAGAACAGCAGTTCTAAAGCCCTGTAGAATTGAATATAGTTTTGCAGTAGAAATAGTTTTAGAAGGTAATTAACATCTTATAAAATGTGATTGTGGCTGTGAAAAGGTGAATGCAAGCTAGCTCCATATACTGTTACAGCTACTGAGGTGGATATACTTGGTTCATCTATATGAGTTTATAGCAGAAGGCAGCAAATCTGGTGATAAAGTAACATTGTTTTATGTTATTTTTCCAGATCACCATTTTCCTATATATTGTGGGTTTTTTTCTAGAACCTTAAATGATGAAGGTGTAGATGTCTGAACCCAGGCAAAGTCATGGTTTTATCTTCTTGGGGCCTTGACTTTCAGTTTAGTACCTGAGTCTGTCCAAAAATACCCGTACATTATTGTACATCACTGAAAGTAGTTTGACTAAGCTCCTTAGTGTGGCAACTGACTGCCAAATTGTAGTACCCTGTCTTGAAGTAGAAAAGTTTTATGAGATTCCAATTTTAGTATATCACTCACTTTTTGATAGTTCTTCATGCCCTTAATTTCCCTCTTTTTCTTTTTTTCTTTTTCCCCTTTGTTTGATGCTTCCCCTAATCTAATCTCCTATCTTTGTTTTTTCTAGGAATAAAACTAGGTAGACAGAATGCATTCAGATGAATGGTAGTTACATAATAAAACCAATTGATCTTATTTACTAATAGCTATATATCCCAAGATATATGAAAGGCAGGATCCTTTCTTTACTATCTTTTTTGGAATGGACACCACTTCTCAAAATCTGATAGTTAAAAACACATAAAACTAGTTTACTTTCATAGTGTTTCTTCAGGCTAACAAATCAGAGACTAGGAGACTCCAGTGATGGTTCAAACTAAAACGGGAAGTTCAGGTTATGAAGACAGGCTGAGAAAGTTGGGGCTGTTCAGTCTGGAGAAGAGAAGACTGCGTGGAGACCTCATAGCAGCTTTCCAGTATCTGAAGGGGGCTACAAGGATGATGGAGAGGAGCTCTTTGTAAGGGACTGGAGTGATAGGGATGATGGGTTCAATCTGAAATGGGAAGTTCAGGTTGGATATAAGGAAGAAGTTCTTTACTGTGAGGGTGCTGAGGCACTGGAATGGGTTGCCCAAGGAAGTTGTGAGTGCTCCATCCCTGGCAGTGTTCAAGGCCAGCTTGGACAGAGCCTTGGGTGCCGTGGTTTAGTGTGAGGTGTCCCTGCCCATGGCAGGGGGTTGGAACTGGATAAGCTTCAAGGTCCTTTCCAACCCAAACTATTCTGTGATTCTGTGATGAGAGTTACTTCCTTGTGAATGTTGGTGTGTAGTTTTCCCAGATGTTATCCTCCAAGGTAACCACTTGTGTTTTGCTGTCTTCGGTGCTGAGTGAACAGGGTGTGAACAGACAATGGGTCTTCTAAAATTGTTCCGTGAGGTTGCTTTTTTCCTAGAAAATGCTGGAAGAAATGTTCTCTCTCCTTCCACTACCTTGATATTCTAACTTCTGAAATAAATAGCTAATTCTGACAGTCTGGTGTCTTCTATAAAGTGAGAAATTATATTGATGATGCTAATAGCTTTGAATAATCATTCACATTATTTTTCCTTTAATATTGTCATGTAGATCTATAGAACTTTAGTTACAGTCATTTTCCTGTTTAATTAAGAATTTTCCAAGAAACACTTAATATTTGTGCAACCACAGTTTTGTTCAAAAAGTAGAAATGTTTTAACAAATCTTTGCTTATAGTAAGAAAGTTTCTTTCAGCAGTGGAGTAGTGTGGAGTAGGCTTAACTCCTCAGACTTTATTTTTTGTCATAACTCACCTCAGTTGGTCTAACACCTAAAATTCTGCTTCTTGAGATTCTATACAGAACCTTCATTATATTTTAGCTTTGTGTAGGTTGTAGCCATCCCTAGGTATGAAGAATACTTTTCTCCTGCATACTAAGCTTTTGACAGAGGTAAACTGCCTGACCAGAAGAACATCAAATGTTATCATCTGAATTAGGTAAAATCAGTTAACTAATCTTTCCTGAACGTATGCTTTATTTCTTACAGATGTTAGGACTGGCACAGGGCTGTTTTGACCACACAATTCCCTATACAAAAGAGAGAGTCCAGTTTGGGAAAAGCATATTTGACTTCCAGGTACTTGTTAATGAACACATGGGAAGTGTCCTCCAAGAGAGTAGTTGTTAACACAGTAGTTGAAGTCAGTAAAATGAGTGATCTATTTTGTGTTAAGTTGTGCTCCACCTTGTGTCATGTCTCTCCTTCTTAATATTTGAGAGGAATTTCAGATGAGCCACATAAAGTACATCAATTCAGTGCTATGTGCCTTTGCAAGTGCCATATAAATATGTTAAAACTTCAAAGCATTGTTGACATAAGTCCTCGTGCTTGATAGCATATTGACAGCCTTGGAAAATAATACACATGGAGCAACTTTTCTGCTGATTTTAATATCACAGTATGTTGAATGTGTTCTTAGTTTTTATACCCTTTCAGGAGATGTAGGAGTAGGCCTTTTTCTGGACACTAGAAATAATTAAAAGATGAGGAAACTGATTGAATTATTAGATTTCCTGTGTTATACAAAGACATTTTCATGATAATACCTGTGTCTTAAAACGAGAAGAACTCTTCGTTGCAAAAATGATGTATAGTTTAATAAGGAAGATATATAATTGTAATTACTATAGTAATTTTCTTGTTAAAAGAAACCTACATCTTGGCTGAAGGAACATTAGTACTACTCACAATTCATACAGATTTTAGGAAGCGCCCACAGAGATCTAGGAAATGATCAGAACTGTGTCTTTTGAATGGAAAATGGAATTTATAATTGCCAAATCATTTTGTTATTTTGACCTGCATATATATTTTTGCAGATTTTAGGGTGCAGTGTTAATGTTCTAATAAGATGAAAGATTTCATTGTGGTTTAGGTAAAAGTTAGACTAGTAAATGTTCGTTTTCAATCATAATAATGTTTGGGGCTCCTTAAATAAACCCATTTTTCTGTAATAGCTACTATTTAGATGTGAGCTCCATCACCTTTTTCCTTTCCTTCAAATCCATTCATTGATTACATCCTCTTTATGCTGCTCCTAACTCTTTTCTCATGGGTATGGGACATGGGAAGAAGTAGTTATCGGCTTGCTGGTTCTTGACTTTGAGAGGTATTTGTTTTCAGGTCATGAGAGATCTAGACTTATTAATGTATGAGTGTGCTCATAGAGGGCTGCAAAATGAAAATATAGCTTTGACCTACCCATGTCTCTGCAGTGCTGAGGGAGAACGTTGAGATTTGGCTGAAGCTTTCCTTGATATTCATGGGTGCAAATTGGTAATGCTCCTGCCCAGTCAGTCAGGCAGGAAATTTCCCAGTACTCCTGAATACAAGAAAAAGGAAGGAGAAAATGAGAGTGCAGTTCCTGAAAAGACTTTGGTGGCCAAGAGGTTTTCTCAACTTCAGTATCAATAGGTGCAGAGGAATTTGGAATTCCCAGTCCGTTTGGATCTTGTATTTCTGTTTTAGAGTATAGGTATGTTTCTTGGTGAAAAGAATGGCTCTTGCTAGAGATCCCAGTCGAGTACTAGATCCCGGTTCTGACTTGTGGTGTCTTTATTACAGGGAATGCAACACCAGATAGCTCAGGTGGCCACACAGTTGGAGGCAGCCAGGTTGCTGACCTACAACGCAGCCCGTCTTGCAGAAACAGGAAGGCCATTCATAAAGGAGGCAAGCATGGCCAAGTACTACGCTGCTGAGGTGACTTGCAGTTTCTTTCTTCTGTGCCTTTATTTCCTTGCTGTTTAAAAGCCTAACCTGTTGACGAATGTATAACCTCTAATTCACATTTTGCAATGCAATCTGTGGATGTACTTTTGTCTTGCTTATCATTCCCAGTCCATGTACGGAAAGTAAAGTAGACCACCTGAGAATAAACTGCTCACACCCCTAGATTTTGACAAGCAAGCAACAACAGAGAAAATGAATTATTGTCTTCACTCATCTGGAGAGATTGCATTTTGACAGAATTCTTTTCTTGTGGATGGAGAAATGGCATTATGAGACTTCATTCGTGGCCATTTCAACTCTGCTGGTCACAACTGCAAGTCTTCATATGACTTAAAACTGGATTGCTTCTGCCTCCTTGTAATTGCTGTCTTGCATACTGCTGCTAGTCTTTTTCATAGTGCAGCATATGAACTGTTGCACTAGTGGTTAGGGAATTCTTTATCACCTCTGATGCAGAAAAATGTCATTCTTACTTTAATTTGGCTTTATTCTAATTTGGCTCGTCCCTGTAAAGCGACTGCTTTAATTGCTGGTTTGTTTTTATTTTAAATAGCTACAAAGGATAAAATTGACTACCACCTGCATGAGGTTGAATCCTGGAATCATAACTCTGAAACTATATTCACAGGTTGCAACACTGACAACTAGTAAATGTATTGAATGGATGGGTGGCGCTGGCTTCACAAAAAATTATCCAATAGAAAAGTATTACCGTGACTGCAAGATAGGTGAGTGATAGTTTCTTAACAAGTGTTTCTTGCATCATTAGTAGTACTCAAGTTGGAGGATGAATGACTGGCTGTTCTTTGTAAGGTATTTCTTCCTTGAGTCTGTAATCGACACTGATTCAAAGGCTTAGATATAAGAAGGTGAAAGCTTAGGTATAAATAATTATGCTTGTATTTAAGGCTAAAATGTTTCATCAGACACCAGTAAAATACAGACACACGCACGTTGTGTCCCATTCTATTAAGAAAATTACAGTTCAGAAAATATGACAACTTCTTTGGCTTAAGCACTGAATTTTTGTGGAGTTTTATTTTCAAGACTTCCTTGTTTACCAGTATAATCCTGGGACCTAACAGTTTGACATTTCTAACTATATTACCCTTTGATTTTATTGCTGATAGCATTTGTAAATACTTAATTTTGTTGGTTGTTCAGGAATTGCTTTTCAGGAAAATGTCTTGTCATTATATGGTACCAGCAGAAGAGTAGTTTAATTGCTGTATATAATAAAAGCAGGTTGCCCAGAGAAGCTGTGCCTGCCCCATCCAAGGCCAGGTTGGACAGGACTTGGAGCAACCTAATCTAGTGGAAGGTGTCCCTAGTGGAACTGGATGAGCTTTAAGGTCCCTTTCAACCCAAATAATTCTATGATTTATATATTATAATATAAATAATAATTATTATTGTTAAAAAAATGTATTATAAATATACAATATAATTATAATTTTGTTTCTAGAACCTGCTCAGTAAATCTTTACTTTGTAATTGTGAATGTTTTAAATGAACTGTTAGAATAATATCTTGGTCTCTCTTTCATATACTCACTGTGGTTTTATAGTCTTCTAATACATTTTCTTCTGATTTCAGGTACAATATATGAAGGAACTTCAAACATCCAGTTGAGCACCATTGCAAAAAGCTTAGCAAAGGAGTACTGAAAACAGAAGGACTCAGGACTGTTAGCAGAGTTGTTTCTCTGAACATTCATTGTGAATTACGCATTTGTTTGTAATCATAAAAATCATTAATAACATCATAAATAGGAATACCTGATCACAGATGAAGTCGTAAGCAAAACCATGAACCCATTTCAAAGCAGTGAGTGTGTAATTCATCTGAAATTGTGAATTCCACATTCAAATCCAAATCGTGGGTTCAAAAGTGTTTCTCTCTGCCTGAGGGACTTCTAAGCTAACACATTGGCTGGTTGCCTTAGGTTATGCCTGCAGTGTATCTACACTTTGAGACTTCAGAGTGAAAACAGAAGAAGCCAAATCCTTGCCTTGCCTGGTATGAAAGATTCTATTAAGCCATCTGGGAGACAAGACACTACACACACAGCAGAACTGTTGCAGGGTGTGAAGCTGCTGTTTGTTCATGATGCCCTTTATTAGCATGGAGAAGAGAGAGAAATAGAAGTAATAGTTTCCTCTCTCCCAGGTGGAGTGATGTCTGTGGAGCTGCTGTAATTGGAGTAATTTTTATAGTAGCCCTCAGTGTGTTCTTAAGTATATCTTGGTAATTAAGCCCTTTCCAGCCCCAATTTGTGGTACTGAAAGGTAGATAATATCTACCTCTCTCTCCAGCTTTCTCAGCTGTTAAGGGTTTTAATCTAAGAGGCTATTTATAGTTTTCCTTTCAGAAAAGGTTGAGTTGAAATCTTTGTGAAATTGAGTAAAAAAAGCTCTAGTAGTTCTGCAAAAAGACAGATATAAGCTAGGTAATGGGAGTGCTATGATACTACCTCACAGTGGCCTTTCCATGTTCAATGTATTTTACAAACTTTAACCCTCAGAGTCCTTCTGGAAGTTAGGGAGGGACTGTTAATTTGCAGCCTAGAAAACTCACTCATGGAAGTTAGTGGTTCACTGACAAAGTTTTTCTCCTTTTGAGAGAAAGAGAGCGGGATTTGGGGAAGTATTTGCTTTTCTCTCTCTGCTTACTTTATAATCAAACGTTTTATTTACAGTAGAAACCTCTCCAGTGCTGGAGATCTCATTCAGTAGGAATCAAAAGATAGAAAGCTTAATAATATATGAAAAATCGTTATAATTGCTGTAATTGGCAATTTGCCTCAGGTGTTCTGGGGAGAGTAGGATTGGTTTTGTGGTTTTGGCTGGCTTAGGAGAATCTCAGTCACTGATGATTCACTTGGAGTGGAGTTTACACAGGCTGAGAGTCCTGAAGGATTTTTGAGCAAAACTGGGGTAAATGACACTTAACAAGTATGGGTTTGTAAAACAAGCAGATGGCAGTGCCTTATACAAAGAAACAAGCAAGGAGGAACAGCACTCTTCTTACTTTCTGTCAGCTTCAAAGGTATCCCTGGCCATGGCAGGGGGGTTGGAACTAGATGATCTTAAGGTCCTTCCCAACCCTAACTGTTCTGTGAATCTAGTTGACTGCTTTAGTGATTTAATCCCCCTACATGCACTCTTTCCCTGTTGATAGGCAAAGAATTAATGTGGTAATTCTTAATACCTATAGAAAAAAAACCTTCACATAACAGTTTGATCAACAGCTTTGAAATTTTCAACAATAAAAGAATAGGAGGGTAGATTAGATGATTTCTGAAAGTTCTCTTCTAGTATTATTAATACAACAATTACCATTATTATTATTATTAATGCATTTCAGGTTGTTTGCAGGCTTTTTCTCAGCTGAACTGAAATGGCTGGGAAGATTGTTGGACTAGAATTGAGGCTTCAGATGCTGCAACAGTCAACTACAGTTATTCTGCTCAATATAGTCTTATCTGCAAGTCTAAAATGATCATAACCACACTACAAAATGCTTGTGTTAAGGTCGATTAATGTGATGAGTTGTGCCAATGTGAGGCAGTTCCTTACCTGCGGCAGTTTAGGCTGCTTTGCTGACGTGTGTCAGCAGAGATCAGGTTTTGATTCGTACTTGTTAATAGGTCTCCTAGTTTGGGGTACTATTTTAGTTTGGCTTCTGCAGTTTTGCATGAGTCTAGGAAGTGAGCAGCAATACTTACCTGCTTACTATAGTGCTAAAAGCAAACCCTTTATGGAGGAAAGCACAGAGCTCTTTGAAGGACTGTGAAGGGCTGGATACCCAGGTTTATGTAAAAGGACTGCTTGAGTCCATGAAACAACCTGAACAGCCTCATCAGCTACTTGGCAGTTCTCAGAAATACAAGGTCAAGCCTTACCTAATGTTACAGCTGTAAATATTCCACATCTCTCAGTTCTATATACTGTATTCTGTACACAGTAACTGTTGAAAGGAATGTCTGTGTTATATTTGATTTTTGTCCACAGAATCCTATGGAGGAGCATGTGCACAAATGAATTAGACTCACTGACTTTCTTTCATCCTTGCTTTAAAAGGGCATGTACCATTGTGGAGAGCCATTCTGGGAAGAGGTCACTTGCTTCATCCTCTTAAGTCTGATTCCATTGCTTCACTAAATGCAGATGTTGATTTAGTAGTAAGATGTGCCGTGCTGTTGTGCAGGAGCTGTTGAGAGCTGCCTGCATTCCCCACGCTCTGTTCCCTTTGGGGCAGGCATTTATGGATTGTCTACATTAGGCACTGTGAGCACAGGTCTGGTGGTAGTAGCTGGCTGCACCAGTGGCCTTGTGACCCTCTGAGGCTTTGTGTGCTAATGACAGAACTCAAAGCTGCTTTATATTCCATATGTATTTATACAACTAGAACAGGTTGCCCAGAAGGGTGGTGGATGCTCCATCCCTGGAGACCTATCAAGGCCAGGCTGGATGTGGTTCTGGGCAACCTGATCTAGTTAAGATGTCCCTGCACATTGCAGGGGGTTGGACTGGATGAGCTTTGCAGGTCCCTTCTAACACAAACTGTTCTGTGATTCTGGGGAGTTTTCCCTTTATGTGCCCTTCGTCAGCCCAGTCAATCTAGTCTATTGCCCTGAAACAGCATCTTCAGTATCAAATGTTGCATCTGGGCTTCCCTGATTTAGAAGAAAAGACCTGTATTGAGAATGTATTTAAAAGTGCCTGAATTTTATACATTACTTGATCCAATGGTAATCTTGTATATCAGGTGATGGTTCTCTAACAATCTGCCATTTAAATTGTTTCCCAGATTTTGCAATTTTTGTACTAGGAGAGAATGATGGTATCATCCATCAGTTTTCCTTAGTTTTATTCTGCTTTGGGATAAAGGTCTGAGGCACATTTTCACTGAAACATTTAATCACTACTTGGGAAGTACTCAAATACAACATTTCATATGCTGTTTTCTGTGCTGTTGTTCTTTCTTCCACATTTGCTTTTCCCCATGTAAAGATTGTGTTAGAAAAGGTTTACGTGAAATACAAACGAATTGTTCATTGGGAGCCTTTTGCTATGTAAAGAATTTTCTAATTAACATGTTATTGCAGTTCCATTTGGAAATCTTCTGGTGAGAGGCACATTTCAAGTTCTTCCTTCAAGCTAAGCTCGATTTGAGACACATTCTGCTTCGAAAGCAGCTCTCTGACTTTCCTGAGCTTGCTTACTGGGTACACCATAGCTGAAGAAATGTATTCAGTGTACCAATGTGATAGATCTTCTCCTAAGAGAATTACCTGCAAGTGGTTAACAGCTACCACAAACACTTCTTAAATATTTATCTGTTATCATTGTGCATTGTGTGTGATGGAGGCACAAATCAAGCGAGAGCTGATGGGCAGATGAATATGCGTTATACAATTCCCATAGAATTCCCACACAATTCATCATTTTACGCTATATTAAAATACAGTCAATTGCAGATTGTTTTAGAAGGAGCTCTCTTCTCTGAAGTGTAACTCCTTGCTCTAGGTCCTGGTGAGAGTGCATGGCTGGAAGCTTTACTCTTATGATATGACTGTAGGACTAACGTAGTGTGGTTGATTGCATACACACAGGTGAGAGGAAGCAAGAGTTCTTTCCAAGCCCCCACCAGAGATGGTCAAACATCAGTGCATAGTGAATCCAGAGTTCCAGGCTAACAAATAGGATTTACAACTATTATTTCAGTTAAATATGCCAGTTGTAAGACCAGTTGCTGTAATTAACAAAGTCCAGCTTAGCGGCATTGAGGGAATTTCTCATTATCTGATACTAGAGACATTATGAAGCCGCTTCGAAATATCAGCCTTTATTATCCTCTAAAAATACTCTGTTCATGTGCAATAATTAATACATTTGGAACTTAGATGATCCTAAGGCTCCTTTCCAACCCCTCTCCAGATTTCTTGTTGGCAAGGTACTTAAAGTCTGCAGTAAGGTCTCTCAGGAGCCTTCTCCAGGCCAAACAAGCCTGGTTTAGCTGAAGAGAATGTAGTGCCTCAGAGTGCCTGAGCCAGGGAGCCTGTATGAGTCTCAATGTGAGATTCATGTGGATGTGTGAGCTAGTCAATGCCAGATTGAGCCTAATTGAGCATGAGCCTAAGTCTAAGTTGGAGTGTGCAGTTTAAATATATGAGTCTGAGCCAGTCTATGTGGAAGTAAGCCTACGTGAGTCTGAGCCCTAGAATCTGTGACACAAAAACCCTACATGGTCTGAAACCAAATATAATTGTGAGTCGAACTGTGTCAAAGTGAAGCTGTGAGTTTTGAACGTAAATTTAAGCCAGAGAAAGCAAGCCAAAAGACCACAGGAAGATCAAAAAGACTCAGCTGTACCTTGTCAGGCTGTTTTTATCCCAGCTGGTGGTTTGCCCATCCCTGAACCAGGGCATTGAAGGGAGGGGTTGTGGGTAGGGCCTGGGGTATATAAGGCACAGCTTCCTAACCAGTAGCCTCTTTAGGACATGGCTCTCTGCAAGGTAATGTGTTTGAGTGTGGTTTGTGGTTTTAATGCTTTTTGCTTGGTTTCTGCTTTTGTTTTTTGAATTCTTTGAAATTGTTCTTTTATGAGCCAAATATTTTAAGCTACTTTAGTAGTTCTGTGTGCATGTATCAATAACCTTTTTTGTGCTGTGGTTTTCTTTGAGCTGCTGTTTTTATTGGAGGTGTTGAGCTAAGCAGGTTTTTTTTGGCTGTTTTCAACCATAGAAATTATGGCAGAGATTACTCTTGATTTATATTCTCATTACTTAGATTTTGTTTGTTTCATTTTGCATATCCCGGTCATGGTTGTGGTTACTGAAAAAAACATACCGGTTATGTGACTAGGAGTTTTTCTCAAGGGTGCCTTTGGGTCTGTGACTTTTTAAAAGTAAGTAAAGTGTTTGGGTTTAAAGAAGACCAAAATGTAATTTTAATGTTGATTTAGGATGTAGAGGCTGTTAAAAACTGGTGTGTTTTGGCAGGGAAAAGTAAAAGAATACTTTTCAGCTTGTATATTTCTCACTTTTAAAGTCTAAAGTATAGAGAGAGTTTGTTGCTTACAGTCTGCATGTAATTAATATTTCAGAGCTTTTTTCTCTATTTATCTGTCTATAGACTATTGTGTGGCTGGATTTTTGGTCTTTTTTTTTTCTTTTTCCTGTTACTGCAAATGATGGAAATTAATTGGGTGGCTGCAGTAAGCACTCAGGTTTGGGAGTTCTGAGCAATAAGTTGGGTTGGAGACCTATGGCACCAGAAAACTAAGCAGAAAGACTAGGTTTTGGCAGTAGTGTGAAGCATATAGGAATGATTTGTGTCAGCAACTGAGAAATCCTTGTAACCGTTGTGCTTTGTGTGGGATTGAAACCCCTTGCGACCATTGTACCTTGTGTGGGATGTATGGGAATGATCAGGACTGTGATAAAGGTTCATGTCAATACAATGATGAAAAGGAAGAAGAAACAAAGGAGTAATCCATTTTACTTAACTGCTTTGCTGCTTAACGCGTGCTTTGTTTTACTGCTTAAGGGGGGGTTAGATAACCAAGAGACACATCCTGTTACAGGGTATTGTGAAACCTATGTGCAGAACCAGTAATCATATAGGGAATGAAATTTATGGGGGCTAGGGTGGCGGTTGAGCTTGTGATAGATATCTTCCTGTTAATCCGTTGCCAAGAAATCCAGTGACCTTTCAAGATGTTTCTTCACCTGGAGAAAAGACCCCAGCAACAGGAGAGGAAAAATGGAAAGGAGCCACGTTGGCATTTGGGTAAAAGAAGAGGACATGATTGGCTGAAACCCAAGACCAAGGAGTATAAAAGACTGTACCCCAAAGACCCCGGTGTGCGTCTGCGGTGGAGATTCCCCTGAGCACCCAGTGCTGCTTGCTTATTGCCTCTCAATATTAATCAATTATAATAAAATAATTAAATCAGATCATGGCCAAGACAAAGTTTTTATACCAAGGGCCACAGCGCTCAGGTGAGGGGCTTTTCCTCCCTGTTTCCAAACAGCATAAAGACATCTGGAAACTGCGTGCTCTGACCTTGCTGCTGTTGATCACAGCTCTCAATGACCTAAGGCACAGCGCTTTGCTCTTTTCTTGAAACTTGTGTTCTTTCAGGCTCATCTGTCACTGCATCCCTTGAAAGCAGGAATGTCATCACCCTAACCACAGAACTGCTTCAAAAGACCTTGGGAGTGGATGCATTTGGTCAAAAAAGGGAAGTTCTCTTCAGTCACTTGTTTCCCATGTTAGAATGGATTTAGCTTCTGATTCCCAGCTCCTGTTAGGAAATAATGCACTGTGATCTTCCAGGTAAAGTGCCTGGAAGACTAAAGAGTAAGAACAGAAACTGAAAGAGATTATGACCTACTACCTGGATGTCTACATCTCAGGGACTGCGTTGCTGCGTAGGAACCAGGTACCTGATGCTCCTCTGCCTCCCTCCAGCCCCAGCAGGACCCTGAGCATCAGTTCACAGACAGCAAGAGAGAATGAACCCCAAGTGGTATTACCTGTAGGTTTAGGGCCACAGAATCAGCAGCGGGTGTCAGTAGAGGCAGGACATGTGGAGGCTGTGCAGCCACGCATCCTGGCCAGCCTGTGTTGTCGTCCTTGTTTATGATGTCTTCTCTCCAGGTGATGTACACAGATTGGCAAAGCTTTGCTGTAAGAGAGAAATGGGACTCAGAGATCCATGTGATCAGAAAAAAGCCATTTATTACAAAGCATCTATCCTTTCCATACTGTTGTCTGCATTTGCTTACGATAGCTTGCTGTATTATAATTGGATACATATACAATAGCTAGCTGTATTAATTTAATAGTTTGCTGTATTATAATTGGATACTTAATGTGTATATATATGCATATGTACATATATACATATTCAATAATTTGCTGTATTAGTGGATACATAATCAATGGCTTGCAGTATTAAGATTGGATACACGTACAATGAATCACACAGCAACCAGCTACAATTGGATAACTAAAGCATATGAGAACCTAGCTTTTGAAGCTTCCTAACAGCTCACTCTTGTGTCTTAGCACATTCCAGTTTCTTCTCATCTTGCTTGCACTGTTACTTTTGCTTCTTTATCTTTATGGCTTTCTTCATCCTTGGCTCATGTCAAGCTCCACGCAGGCACTCACTGACTTGGGAACAGGGCCATTCTTAGCTAAAAGTCCATCCACACTTTGCCATCCGGATCTGCTTGTGTGGGCAGAGACTCGTGGGGCAGGTTCAGGGCTGAGAGCTGATTTTTCCTGAGAGGGATCCCGGCTCTGCAGCAGATGAGCTGCACTGAGGAGAAGGCAAGGGCTGGAGGGAGAGAGGGAGAACCAGGAACCACAGGTCAGCCCCATGATGTTCCTGTAATGAGGGTGATAAAGCACTGGCACAGGCTGCCCAGAGAGGTGGTGGATGCTCCATCCCTGGAGACATTCAAGGCCAGGCTGGATGTGGTTCTGAGCACCCTGATCTAGTTGAAGATGTGCCTGCTCA
>JBCJKH010063542.1:0-10124 GCA_039877255.1 Loriculus beryllinus
AAGGTGGGCTACCCCTAGGCTGAGTGTGAGCAGCCAAGGCCAAAGGTTTCTCAGGCTTCAGAAGATGAGTGCCCACATCTTGGGGAACTGGACTTGAGGCAATGCTGAATCAGGCGTGATGCAAACTGTGCCAGGGCTGGAGATGCAGCTGGGCACAGATGACATCAGCCCTAAGGACTCACTGAAATGGCACACTTCCATCTATTCCTGCCTCCTGGTTTTAGGACATGTTCAGAGACTGGTTTGGGAGATGTGGTGCTCCCCACTTCCCCTAGTTCTCCACCCTGCTGAGAGTCTATTGGGTTTCCTCTACAGATGGGCTCTTTGTGACTGACTACTTCACCCGCACACCACGCAAGCTGAGCCCCTTCCGCTCCTTTGCCAGCATTGAGCTCTTCCACTTCCACATCCCTGAGGACACAGTCATCGCTGTCTGGAACCTCATCACCTTCAAGGAGCAGGGTGGCACTTTTGGGGATCAGTGCCCAGACCGTAGCATCACCGTGTGAGTAAGCAGCCTGCTCTGTCTGTTTTCTTCCTTCCTGCCTCTGCCTGCCCCTGCTATGCCCTGCCAGGCTTTTCCCTGGAGCCTGCCAGCTCTTGTCTGCTTCTTACTTGCATGTGTACACATATATATATGTATACACATGAGCATAGATGCAGAGGAGTGCTCATGCATGCACAAACACATGCATGCTCACTCTCCATGATTCATTTTCCACTCTTGCAGACTCCACTCCTTTGAGAACCTCATACATGAACAGTTTTGTTGAACACCCACCCAGGGAAGCTCACAGTCTCCAGCAAAGTCACAGAATCAACTAGGCTGGAAAAGACCTAGTTGATTCTACAAGAGGAACAAGTTCAATCATTACCCCAGGACTGCCAAGTCTACCACTAAACCATGTCCCTGCTTATGGCAGGGGGTGTTGGAACTCGATGATCTTAAGGTCCTTTCCAACCCTAACGATTCTATGATTCTATGTCACTAAGGCCTTATCTACACTGTCTCAGCTTACAAATGGCCTCCCATGTTGTCTTTGAGCTTCCTAATTGCATGAAAGATAGACTCCTGACATGATGGGCATGCTCACCCTGCTGTGATGCCCAGCCTGCACCTTGCTAACTGCTGTCTCTCTTGCAGGTACTTCCGCTCAGGGGCTCCCTCCGTCATTAACCCACTGCACACGCACTTCCCCAGGGACACGGCCGTCCCTGGCTCGTTTGCACTGACCCTCACCTGGACCCTACCCAATCGCACCACAGGGGTCTTCAATGTCACCCACTGATAACTCATTGTATTTTATAGCATTGCAATGACAGATATGCCACTATTCCTCCCAGGGAACCTATAGTAAAAAGATTAGCATAATTTTTTAATATAGAGTCCTTTTCAAAGAGGCTTGTACCTCAGCACTGGTTTTCTCAGTTTCTACTTTGCAGAAAAAAGGAAATACTTTTAAAATATCTTTTAAATTTTACTTTTCTGGTGGATAACTTTTTCCTACAACTGTAAAACAATACATGAAATACATAACAGTACATTCTTTAGCAAAAATTATATATTTCAAATCATTACCAAATATTTTGTAAGAAATTGTGCAAAAGTTACATATTTCACTTTCCAGGCCAATATGAAATGATCACTCAATAACTGATCACTTGTGGGACATAGAAAAAGGTAAATACAGCCCTTCTGTGAGTAGCCATGTGTAACTAATAGCATCACTTAATGTTAGTGTACCTACATGTAGCTTCATAAGCAAAAATCACTTTCCAATTCCATTGACAACACATGATCTACAAGATGGTCCATCCATTTATTCAAATCTGCTGTGGCTCTGTAAAGCTGTCACTGGTAGGAAGTGAAGTTACAACTATAAGTATGAGATTCGCTTTGGAGTTTAATTTCATCAAGTGCTAAAAGGCAAGAGGAAAAGAAAACAATGATTAGTTTTCCTGTGATAGATATATTTCATGTGTTATAGTGACAAGATTGTACCTTTGTCTCTGGAAGACAACTACGCACTGTTTTTTCTGTCAGTCCATATAATGAGAATGTGAGGAATGAAGTCCTTATTTTCTTTCGTCTTCTTGTTGCAACAGGCACACATAACTAAACAGATCTGTGAAAAACATTTTTTATTTGGAATATAATTAATATGCACATCAGACTTTTTGCCATAAACTTTTACACCAGGAATATTCCCATTTATTTTATGACTTCTTTTTTTTTTTTTCCTAATTAAATTTCCAGTGTACTGAGTAGAAAGATTGTTAGTCTTAGTCCTGGGTGTTAAAGTATCATTTACAAGTGGTAGGTTCGAAGTTTGTGTTTAAAGCATTACAAACAAAACAATTAAAGTGACTGTCTTTTAGAGCTCAGGAACTGAAAATTCGTTAACAGGGATAGATGCCAATAGACGAAAACAAACAAGATATGCTGAAGTAGTATTTATCAGCATTTTGGGTAAGGGGCTAAGACCCATTTAGAACATTCCCACAAAACCAGGCATTAGCAAACTGTTAAGGCTGGCATGTTTGTCACTGGAACAAAGCCATCTCTCCCATACTCCTCCCATGTGAACTACCAGAGTGCTGGCAAGGGTCTCAAGTTTTAATGGGAGCTTAATTTCAAGACAGGTGGATGTATCCTTCATTTAAGTCTTAGCAAGTATATTATATCTAAGATAGGTCCTGTCTAATGATTTCTGAAAATCAAAAATATGATTTACACATCAGAAAAGTTAAAAGTAAAATAATGGAAAAAATTATAACCTACCTGTTATTTGAGCTTGTATTTCACAGGTGCAGCCATACATGTGCATACACACACATGTTGTTTTGAGGTACAAGGTTGAAACATATTTACAGTAGAATTAAGAGCAAATCTTCCATCTCTGCAAAGTGAAAACCATTGGGGTACGGAACCAGAAATACCAATGAAACAAGAACCTCTGCTAATCAGATCTCCTAACTTTTAGAACACACAGTCAAGCCTTATAAGTTAATTTAGAGGTAATACTTTGGCTTAGCTGAATTTGGTTCATATCTTGTGGATTTTATTAACATGCATAATACGGAATGCTGCCTGATTTCTGTTATGTGTAGTAATGATTTTAGTCATTCTTATGCATTCCAACCAGTAATTACTGTTGGGCAAAACAGAAACAACATTTCAGACTTAGTTTTGAATGTTCATTTGCCATTTCTTAATCAAAGTCTAAGTTTAACATTTGCAATATAAAGAACATTCTTAGGAAAAGAAAATTCTTAAAAGTTGTCTCTTCCTAGAGCTATGTGCCTTAAGATAATCAGTGGAAATAAGGACATTACTGCAGTTTTAAAATTACAATTACAAATGTATCCTAATGCTTAACTTTGGTATTTTACTTCTTTCGCTAGGATAATTCACACACTTACGCTACATCTGGTTTGCATTTCATTTGGGTATTACCTGACTCCTTTCAATTGTGTTGCTAAAAAAATATTATTACATGTGTAATTGATTTCCTTATACTCTCTCTCTTGCATGTCCTTATCCACCTAGAAAGACTTTTTCTTTAACGTCATGGCAAATAGCATAGTTGGGTCCTTGTTTAAGACAAGTTTAGCACTCCATAGTACTTTGGAGAATTAATAGCATTAGCTAATGAAGAAAAACATCATAAGAGCCAGACAAGGAGACAGAAGACATATAAGGTCTGAATGCACTGTATCAGCTTTAGTTTGAATATATATAACTACGGACAAGAAAAAGGGATTATTCTTGTGTGACGAAGTGGAAGGCAGAAAAGAACAAAAAGAAAGTATGCTTACCATTTTGAAATAGAGGCATAAAAGGGAAACTTAAGAATGGGACTTGTAAAACTTGAGAACATGGGTATAAAAAATCAGCAGTGACTGAAATTTGATGAAAATAAACTAAATTCTATCCTATCTTCCTTCAAAGGCAATGCTAATCCTAAAAGGTCTAAATAATATGGATATAAAACACCAGTGTGAAAGAAGATCTTTAAAATGCATAGCCTAGATCATACTGTTTGCTCTGTAATACATGCACTTCCTCACCAGGTGAAACAAGCATCTCAGTGGGTGCTAGACTCCTGCTGTTTATGTTGAACAGTACAAAGAATGGTACAAACTGTGGAGTGTGAAATAAGGAACTTCTCAGAAGGAGCTATGGTGTTGGATGAGGTAAATAAAACATGATGACACTGGTGCTGAATTAATTGTGAATGGCTATCTTAGAATGCACTGTTGCATTATCCAAACATCTCACTATGCTTATCCTCCAAAATGTTGCCTTATGCATCTGCTGTGTCACATAACAGTAGCAGTGGTTTGTAGCTCTCGTATTGTAGTGGCATAAAGCAGTGTCCTTTCTCTGTTATGACACTGTATTCCCCTGAGATAGCCTGCAGTTAGGCAGCAGTGTAAGAACAGTCTTTTCATGAAGGCATTTTTTTCATATATAGTCATGTCAGTGATTTTATTATCAGTAAGAATATTCATAGGAACCTAATGCAACATTTCTTCAACTGCATTCATAAATGAAGTGTTTCTGAAGCAATTTTAAAACTAGTGTTCCAAAAATTGATTCAGGAAGAAAGGACTTAGACTGTTGAAGAAGAGGAAGAGCAAAAATTAATAAAGACTGCAAGGAAGGTCACATCACAAATACCAATGCTCTTCCAATTATTTATAGGTTTGGGTCACACAGGTAGAAAGGGGATTTACACCTCTAATATCTTGAATCAGTGAGGCAGACACTGACTTTTGGATAAAAGGAAGCAGCATACCTTTATCTTTCTCTGCTTTTGCCGGGCAAGGCTGGTGGAAATAATCATCTCCTGAAGAAATATGGTGCCATTACAAAATACCACTACCTTCCCAACATATGAGTTGATTTCTGCTTCTTTAAGCATCTTCTTGTCTATGGATCTTACACATAAAAGACTAATTTACAAATGTCTTCCACGAGACGCCTCAGATTTGTACTGCTGGACAGTGTTTCAGCCAAAAAATTAGACTGCTAAATTTGGAGTTTGTGTGGTTTAGTATTTCCTTTTTCCTGTTTCAGTTCTTTGTTATTGTTGTGGTTTAAACCCAGCTGGCAACTAAGCACCAGCAGCTGCTCACACATTCCCTCCTGCTGGATGGTGGAGAGAATCAGAGGTACAGAAATGAGAAAACTCATGGGTTGATAGGCAGTTTAACAGGTAAAGCAAAATATGCATGCGCCTTGCAAAACAAAACAAGGAACTCATTCACCCTGTCCCATTGGCAGGCAAGTATTCGGCCATCTCCAGGACAGAAGGGCTCCATCACACATAGTGGTTACTTGGGAAAACAAATACCTTCACTCTGAATGTCTCCTCTTTCCTTCTTCCCCCAGCCTTTATTGCTAAGCATGACATCGCATGGTGTGGAATATCCTTTTATTTGGTTTTCCCAGCTCTGCCCCCTCCCAACAACTTGTGCACCCCCACCTGCTCTCTGACAGTGTGGTGTGAGAGATGTAAAAGGCCTTGACTCTGTGAGCACCACTCATCAATAATGAAAACATCTGTGTTATCAACACGGTTTTAGTCAAAAATCCAAAACATAGACTATACTAGCTACTATGAAGAAATTTAATTCTATCTCATCCAAATCCAAGGCATACTCTTCCTGCCCCATCCATCCCTTTCCCATCCTTTGACATAATATACAGCTATCACTATCTTAGTATGTGGGCCACTCTTTAAAAAGGTCCATAAAAATGGCCAGGAAGATCCAAAAAAGTCCACAGATTTTATTTAGTCCACGACTTTGGGCTTCATCTCTTATGGTGATCACAATCTTTCTCATTATTCAAAACTATCACTGCTTGAACTATTGAATAAAAAAAGCTACTTTGCCATATAAATTGACAGGTACACTGGATGTCTGCTAGGTCTAGATGAGATTTAAACATGAATTCCTAGAATACAGCTCTTTCTAGCATCTCTTTCTGTATTCAATGACTGGTTTACTTATAGACATACTGAATCTCCTAGAAATCAAAATACTAAATCATAAAGCTAAAATAACTTAACCAGTGTATACCACCCTCATAAAAATGAGGAAGCATAGGATAGGATCTTTCCACAAAAATAATTATTTGAGCAGTCAGAAAGAACCCAGAATCATCATAATTCTTAACAGAGAAGCTAAGCAAGAAAGAGATTACATTTCCTGAATAAATTATTCACTGAAAATTATTCATTCAAATCCCTCTGCATTAAGGCTCCTAACTTTTCCAGGATATGTGAGAAATGGTTTCAGATCATTTAAGTCATGCCTGGATGCAACTGTAAACCCTTCAGCAACATACAGCTGAAGCGAGAAGAAGACTAAGTACTCACAGCAGCTGCCATATCAAAAAACCAATCATGATTCTCACTGAAACAAGCTGAGCTCTTTAAAAGAATGTTAATCAGTACTCTTCAGACAGTTCATCTCACTGGAAACAATGAACAGCAAGACCTCTACTGTTTACATTCTTTGAACAGATCATTTTATAAGGACTTATTTGTAGATGAAATTAAAAGTACATTACATTAAGACCTTTTCCTTTAAAGAAATTGTGGCAATTTATTTTGTAAACTCTATTGTGCTATATTTGCATAGGTACTGACTATGAGTGGGAATGAAACACCTGAGCCAGCATTATTAAATACAGTCTAGAGTTTTCCTAGAGTTTAAAAGCAGTCAACCCATAACAAACACAAACTCTTCTAGGCAGGCTTCCATGATGTGCTGTATAACATCAGCAGTACTGAACAAACTACACAGAAAACAGCTATCTATGTACTGATCAACCTGTTGAACATAAAAGTCGAGGTTATTTACATGACCTCAGGACTACAAAAAATTTGTTCTTTGTGTTGTGGGGCATAGAGCTATGTTTGCTCATCTGAAGAAAAAATATTTCAATGAACGGTAAGGCTGCTGAATTTGAGCAAACACTGTTGACAAACACAGATGGAATTCATTTAAAAGTAGGCAGAGATATGCCAGTCTAAGGTAAAGGTTTTGTTGTCACATAATCTCAGCTGAAATTGTTCCTTAAGAATCCTAAATCTGTGTCGGGTGTGAGCAGAAAGGAGTGACTGCATCTTTGTGAATGTTGGAGGATAAATGCTTATTATTAAATTACAGCTGAATATCTTTGATAGTACATTCTGCACTCCCTCATGTTTCCTTCCTTGTAGCCAAATATATGAGAGTTTGTAACCTTTCTTTAAATTTTTAATTTCTTATTTATGTCAACTGGAGTTATATGTCCATTTACAGCAGTTAAGTATGTACATATTTTCATGGAGTTGGTCATAAATTTAAATGCACAGGCTAACCTCTAGTCTCTTTGGTTTTGAGCTCGAAAGTGCTTAGTGGGGAACAACTAGATTGATGATGAGGCAACTGTACACATGATGATAAGGAACTATGGTACTTGTAACAACTATCCTTTACATATTTGTTGTCCTCTGGATTCAAAACCAATTCTTCCTACTATCGTTCAAAATGCTTTCCTCTTTGGTTTACAGCTATGGCAACTTTAGGGAACTCAATATACATGCCAAGCTTGCTGGCAGAGGAAAACAATGAAATTCAAAAATAGCCTGTAAAATAACTGTATGTGTATAAATAATGCAAATAACACAAAATATTTTCTAATTAGGCAGAGTTGGTGACACAAGTTTTTTCCAGGACTTCTAACATTAGAGAGATTTAAAAATAGGGAAAGCTTTTTGACTTTTGAGCAGCCAGACACAGGGCTGCAAAGGATCATGTGACAAGTAGCGTTTTGCACTTCAATTAAAATTGTTCTTTATGTTATAAGTAAATAAATAAATATATTCTTAGCAATTCTAACAATAAAAAAATCTGTAAAATTCATCAAATAAATGGAAAACAGGTTTGGGAGAGAAAAAAAGTCAGAAAAAAAATTGTTTCTGAAGCCAGAGCTTCAGAATCTGCTGATACTTTTTATCCCATTTGGAAAAATAGGATTTTTTTTTTTATGACGCTGAAACACAATCTTAACATAGGCGTATATGCAATGTCTTAATATGGATGAATAATAGGCAAGAATAGAACTTAGATAATTATGTAAATTTCTTTGGAATATTTTAAGGATGGATGACCATTTCAGGATAAAAAAAGAATCTCCATTTAGACAAAAGAACATCTGTTCTGAAACATTATTTCTTGAGAATACATCTCCTGCTAGAAAACTTAAACGTTCTTAGCTAAGTTTGCCTTGAATTCAAATGACCCCTGAATATCTTCAGGACCTTTCAACATACCTATTAAATGTGTATTTTGCTTGTATTACCTTCAGTTCCAAACAGAAGTTAGAAGCATGAAGATGCTTTGGAAATATTCTTTCACTGTTATTTCCGGATGTAGTTAGAGGTATATATA
The DNA here is from genome assembly GCA_039877255.1 of Loriculus beryllinus. Lineage (NCBI taxonomy): Eukaryota > Metazoa > Chordata > Aves > Psittaciformes > Psittacidae > Loriculus > Loriculus beryllinus. The sequence continues at coordinate 8,452 of JBCJKH010063542.1, forward strand.
TTTTAATTCATCCAATACCCCCATTATTTATTGATGATGCACCCACAGTGGCTGAGCAGACCATCTTCTGAAGTATTGCTGTTGAAATTACTGAATGTTTATCTGCTTTCATAGCTGAGTTAGGAACATAAAGGTAAGATTTTGGAGTGACTTGAACACTGCTGCAGTAGAGTCTGTCCCAGTACTTTCTGTAACTAAATCTGCAGCTAAACGTTTTCTGAGCAGCAGAATGAAACATCACAAAGAGTATGCTTATGCCACAGTCACTATGCACCTGAATAAAACACCAGCTCCAAACTGGAAATAGTATTGGACAAGGACTAACCTTTTCCATGTCCTTGACAAGGAAGAGAGAGAGGACACAGGCAATGGGGTCAGTCAGGAGTGGTAACACATTGCAGTGGTCAGCCAATGGAGATGAGTCGGGAGCAAGACCTAATGAGCAAGTCTGACTGCAGCCAGGGAGGACCCACAGCATGTTCACAGCCTGGCAGGCTGGGAGTAATAACACACACTAGCTAAGGCACTGTCTCTTACAGAAAGGAAAAGCCGTTTTCAGACTGAAGCTCGTAATTTCTAGAACCCTGGAAAACCCCTACTCTGTGCAAGAACAGCTGTACCACTGGATTTAAGGTGTAAACCAGGAACTTTCAGAGTTAAACCAAACATTTTTACCTCTAAGGAGTAATTTCTGCAGGCTAACATGCAAAAGAGTGCTTTCTCTGTCATGAAATGGTATAGGGGCAATTATATCCCTATATCTATTTGTCCTGGGTTTACTTCAGCTTAATGCTAGGTGTCCACAAAGCTGCTTCTCAGTGGCCTACCATACCCCTCCTCAGGAGGACAGAGGGAGAGAAAATAAGATGGAAAAAAAATTAAGATAAATGGTTAATATAAAGGATGTTTAATAAAGCAAAAGCAAGGTCTTATGCATAATCAAAGTAAAACAAAAAATTATTCTGTGTTTCCCGTCAGCACACAATGTCAAACCACTTCCTGGGAAGTAGACTTCAGTACATGTAGCAGTTGCTCTGGAAGACAAAATTAATAACGAATCTCATGTCATATGTCCCTCCACTTTCCTCTTAGCTGCTTTTACTGCTGAGCAGACATTGTATGGTATGGGAACTTAGAATGTCCCTCTCCCAAGATCTTGCCTACCTTCCAGCCTTCTGGTGGGCGGGTAGTGCTGGAGAGACAACCTTGATGTGTGCAAACCCTGTAGGACAAGCACTGCTGTAGCCAAAACACTGGTGTGTTATCAACATCTTTCTAGATGGCAATACAAAGCACAGCACTGTGAGGGCTGCTGTGGAGAAAATTAACTCGATCTCATCCAGACCCAATACACTCTTTCAGTGTCTAGGCCTTCTTTACAATGCTGTATGCTCTATTTCTAGCTGAATAAGAGGAGGAATATTTGGCAAAGTAATCTCACCTTTCTAACCAAACTGTTTGAAGAATTTTGCTACTATGCTCATTACATGAAAAACTATCCTGGGCTGCATCAAAATGAGCATGACCAGCAGGTCAAAGATGATCTTGCCCCTCTACTTTGCTCTCTTGAGACCTCACCTGGAGCATTGTGTGCAATTCTGGTGTCCTCAACATAAAAAGGGCATGGAACTGTTGGAACAAGTCCAGAGGAGGCCACGAGGATGATCAGGGGA
>JBCJKH010063543.1:0-11099 GCA_039877255.1 Loriculus beryllinus
AGGGATGGGGCAGCCACAGCTTCTCTGGGCACCCTGTGCCAGCGCCTCAGCACCTTCACAGGGAAGAACTTCTGCCTAAGAGCTCATCTCAGTCTCCCCTCGGGCAGGTTAAAGCCATTCCCCTTGGCCTGTCCCTATAGGCGAGTGTAAAAAGTCCCTACTATAAAACCAGAAAAACACAATGCCCACTGGCCAGCTGATGTGTGAGGTCTCTCAGATGCAGCTTTGTCTCCTTTTTGGCCTTCTCACTGTGTTTTGCAAGTCCTCAGTTGATGGTCTTGATGGGATGAAGCTTCACAAACCCTCAGTTGTAGGAGGGTCCTACGTGCTCTCCACCAGTGGTCGTCTGGATATTGGTGGGGTTTTCAGCCTGTAGAGCTAAGAAACTGCAGCATCAATTTAAATACCCCAGGCAGTCTATACACCACAAAGCAACATAGATGAGACCCTGAGGAACTCCAGCAGAAGCTTTTGAAGGACCAGGGAAGAAACTGTTTAGAGACCCCAGATCTCCTCCCATCTTCTTTTCCACCTATCACCTCAGTTGGCTGTCACTTCTGAATCAGTCAGATGGGTTTTGAGCCTCCCTCCTTCAGCAGAGTACCATGATCAGATAGCGCAAGTTTAGGGGTCTGTATTCCCTCACTTTCACCTACATATTTTATTCCACATTTAGATAAAACACACTTTGGTGCCCTGTATCCAGAGTGAATGAGTTAACCCCCAGGACACTGTATACAAAAGGAAATACCTTGCTGTCTTTGTGACTTCATCCCCTTGGGAACTGTCTACCACTCTGAACTAACAAATTCACCTGTCATGGATAACTTCAGGAGGATTTGAAGGAATAAAGGGAGTGGAGAAGTAATGAAATGCCTCCCAATCTTCTGGCATCCCACCGATTAAATGCATCAGCTCAGGGCAGAGGGTCACCTCCAAGCAAAGCCGTCCTGGTCATGCAGACTCTTTGCCACGTTAGTGGCGACTCAGTTACTTTGAGTGTGAATCTCAAATTACTGCCAGCCTGGCAGATTCAAGGCAATGGAAGAGACTAGAAATAGAAATAACAGCCACCGGTATAGGAAAAATCCCAAAGTTCATGGATTCTTTTTCTTTGGAAAACTGGGAGAGGAGAAAAGGAAAAGAAGAGGGTAGATGGTCAAGCATAAGAAAACAGCTTAAGCTGAAACACTTTCCCTCTGAGAAAACCCAAGCCTGAAAAATAAACTGATTTTGAGTTCATTGGAAGCCTGAAGAAGCAGTAAGTGGAAAATTTTCTTTTAATCCAAAATTTCTATTTTTGCAAGAAGAAAAGTCTCTATGGAAACTTTTTTTGAGGATATTGTTCCACCAGCTTTAACCACTGGTATGCTTAAGTCTCTGATTACAATATGTTTTAAGCAAGCAAATGGGAGAATGGTGAAAGTGTCAAAACAGCATCATCTGCTCTCAAGCCATAGACAGCTTGATCTGGAATGGTTATGGGTCTATGTCTTAACAGACAGAGCAGGTGCTGTGCTAGTTGGTGGTGTCTGCACCTTGACAGTTGTTCCCACCACAAAGTAGGCTGACCATCACCTTAGGCACTATGCAATGCATAGGCAAGAAGAAGGTGACTTCTAGGACTTCATCTGGACCAATGTGTGCTGGAGTTGCCAGATTGACTGCCTTCAGATAACCAAAAACTACAAGTGACAATTACAAACCTCAAATCTGGTTAAAATCAAGGTGTAGACTCTCTGTTGTACCTTGTCTTGGCACACGAAGGGGTGCTGGTTGGCCAGAACAATGTCTGTGGGTGGTTTTTGGGTGGCAATGCCTATCCTTGTTTGCATTGATCACGCTCAAAGAAAATTAGCTCAGAGCAGCTCATCTGTTATTTTACAAGGGTTCATGGAAAACTAAAACATCCTAAAGGACGATTCAGCTGAATAAAACCTCAAAAATAGAATGGAAAAGTGTGAATGATGGCAGGGGATGGTTTAAAGAAAAAACAACAAAAAAGTGGCCCCAAAGTGATAATTCCCCTACCAAGAGTGACACTGGTTTGAAAAACTGCCTTGGCTTAAAGGCGAAGGAAAAGTGGCAAGAGACACATCAAATGATAAAAGAAAAGCAAAAAACAAGGAGTAAAGGACATTGAATTTGCACTAGAAATGTGGAAAATCAGTGAGATGAGCAAAAAGACATGAGACGTCTCTGGCCAGTAGAGCTGAGGACAGCAAAGAGTTTAAATACTTTGGGAACAGAAGGAGCTATAATAACCACAGTATTGATTCCTCCTTGGAAGGGAAATGTGCAAAGCAGGCATTTTCAAAGATATTTGTTTTGTATTTGGGGGGGAAAAGCAGATTTGTATCTGATTAAAGTGAAAGGACCATTTACAGGCCAGCATTAAGTGTGGAACATACCAAATAGCCTCTCATAAAGCCACTAAACTTTCTGAAGATGCATCTTAACTGTATCTCAGTGTTTCATAGGAGGTGGCCAAGGAGAATTACTGTTGGGTTTCAAGATGGGTAATGCTGGGGACTAAAAGGAAACTAATGTGGGGCTGGGAGGGAAGAGGATGACTTGGATAATTATTGCCTGCCATTGATTGTAGGCAAAATGAAGGAACATCTCAGAAGGACTCGATTAATAAAGAATTACAGGAACATGATGCTAATCAGCAGGGGGTTATGGGAAATCGGTCTTGTCAAATTAAGTAGCTTTTATAAACGCAATTACAAGCGTGAGGATAATTAACCACTGGAGGAACTTGCAGAGGGTTGTGGTAGAGTCTCTTGGGCAGATGTTTAAAGCAAGAAGTTTTGTTTAAAAGAAGTCATTTGTGCACTGTGCAGAACAATGTGTGTATGTGTGTAGGGGGGGGCTGTCCATTCCTGGAGACAAAACACTTGAATGACAGCCACCAAAGCTGCAGAGAACAATCATTCAGGGCAGTAATCATGGAATCATAGAATGGTTTGGGTTGGAAAGGACCTGAGGATCATCCAGTTCAACCCCCCTGCCATGGGGAGGGACACCTCACACTAGACCATGGCACCCAAGGCTCTGTCCAACCTGGCCTTGAACACTGCCAGGGATGGAGCACTCACAACTTCCCTGGGCAACCCATTCCAGTGCCTCAGCACCCTAACAGGAAGGAACTTCTTCCTTAGATCTAACCTGAACTTGCCCTGTTTCAGTTTGAACCAATCAGCCCTTGTCCTATCACTATAGTCCCTGATGAAGAGTCCGCATAATATCCAAGTAATACCCGTTCAGGTTGTAATATCCAAGACTTCGGAAAAGTTGATCACAGTGGTGATTTTTGGCACCCAGACCCATATGTTGATGAGGAAATGAACTTTAACATGACTTCTGCTGGCTCCTTATAATGAAAGTAGCAGATGGCTGTTGGACTGGGAGATAAACAATCAAAAAGGAGTATTGCAAACTGTTTTGTTACCATAGGGCTGCATCTAGGCCCAGGGATAAATTGGCTTGTACAAGTATTAGCCCCATCCCTGGCAGTCTTCAAGGCCAGGTTGGACAGGGCTTGGAGCAACTTGCTCTAGTGCAAGGTGTCCAACCCCCTCACGGCAGGGGTTGGAACTGGATGAGCTTTAAGGTCCCTTCAACCCAAACCAGCCTGTGATTTAACAGTTTGTGCTGTCCTCATGTCACTGGTGTCCTTCCATCCTTCAGGTGGATGGTACAGGGAACATCCAGCAATGCGTGCATATTTTCCAGGCATCATATGCTATTTGGAGAGTTAGATTTTGTTCTGGGAATGATCTCATTTCAAAAGGTATTCTGGACTGAGAAGATAGGCAGAAGATACTTCACCCATAGGAAAGACCAGGATGAGAAAGTCCATGGTTAACCTTGGAAAAGCATCACTGCATAGAGAAGGTTTGCTCTCTGGTCCCAGGAAACTGTCGTCCATGATCCTCAGTGTGCAGTTCAGAAAGCACTCTGGCATTAGAACATGTGTTTTTAAGGATTTTACACCCAGATAATGGCTATTTTCTTTCTGAAAGCTAAAGAAGGGAGTAGGTGAGAGATCTGACGCTCAAGAGAGGGTTGGAGTCAGAAGATGTGGGGGTGTGTCTTTGGGAGCCTGTTACTTTGGGCGGAATTGAAGTGGTTAGCTCTAGCATTGGGCCATGTCTCCTCAGGCCATCCGAAATGGAAGGGACTCCTTTCCACAGGCTGCAGGATGAACATGCTTCATACCACTCTTTCTGAGTTTTAATCTAGGACTCCTGTGTTTTGGTGCAGAAGTGCAGAAGAGGCTGCTGACCGTGCTGCCTTGTTACTATAGAGTTGGCTGTGACCGCTGGGCCAAATCCTATGGGCTGAGACTAAAGGGAGCAATCAGGAGTGTCAAGCTGTGCCCCTGATTTCTTATCGACCTGTTTGATATGCTCTCACATTTCCATGCATCTTCCCCTCCTGCACTCCATAAAACGCAACATGAAATGTCTCTTCTCAATTGAGATGCTCTGTTTTATTTGGGCTGAGAAATCCACTTAAACCTTTTTAATTTGTCTTGTTTGGATATGGGTATAATTTTGGTTGTGTTTTATGGGAGCCCGGTTCATTTTACTTCCTGTAAATCGTCCCTTTAGTTACTAGGGCTTCTGGGAAGTTGTAAATTCTCCCTCCTATCTTCTCCATAGAGTTTATGTTGTTTTACAGTTTCATTAATAGGTTCTCTCCCAGCTAGGTTGATGAAAGTTATTGACCTAATCATAACCTATTAATTATGACAGTAAATCCCACGCTTGGAAATGTTTTACTGAGCAAATGTTACTTGGAAAATCTGCGGGTTAAACTGGAGATCCAAGAACTTTAAATCTAATGTTCACTGCCCCAGTCATGAAGCCACGAGTCCTCCTTGGGAGAAGCTTGCAGTAGTGTCAGCTTGGGATAGAGGGTAACATAGGCTGAAACCCCTCCACCTCTTAAACACTGAGCACTGGGAAAAAGCCTGTTGGATGCTGGACTGAGTGATGTGGAGGATTGCTGTGACATCCAACTCTTGCAGAAAAAAGGGGAAAAAAAGGGAATTTCAGGCATTTTTATTCAGGAAGCCCTGAGGTTTCCTAAATATTTGGTCTAAAATGGAACCTGGGGTGCACTCAACCTTCTTATTATGGCTTTTAGAAGGAGAAAAACACAGTTAATAAGCAATATACTGACTTCTTTCCAAGGCTGCCTGCCCTTCAGAGGTAGGGGAATATTCCCAGTGTCATCCACGGGCACTTTCAGCATCCAGAAGTGATTTCCTATTGGATGACCACAGCTCCAAAAGACAAGATGCTGATTTGAAGCTGGACAGGTATCTCCTGAAGCCAGGGGAGAGAGGTTTCTCTTTGCCAAGTCTCTTCCCTCCAGAAATAGGTTCTGCCCCATCGACCCTGTTGCAAGTGCCCCATTAGGAAACATTCCCTGTAGCACAGCTGCTGAGCGAGCAGCTCCCTTCTGCATCCTCAAACCTCTCGGGAAAGCCACTTTGCTTATGAGGCAGAGAGAGACAGAGGTCTCCCAGGAATCCAAGTGGCTTGCATCAGCCTTTCTGTGTAGCCAACCATGGTAGGAACCGTAAGAGGTCTCAGCTGGGTTTCAGGGCCCAGTTTAAATAAGCATTAGGTATTCACAGATATGCACATATCTATTCTATGGAGAGATGCACATGGGTATCTATCTGTGCAGATACGTCCAGGTGTACCTACTTAGACGTACCTACATGTGTCCACATGTGCACACACACATGAAGACAACGAAAATGCTAACGGAGCTCTTTCTTTTTGGTTCCTCCAGATTCAGTGATGATCACCCCACTGGCATCCCCCAGATTCAGTGATGATTATGCTATTGGCATAGGGAGGATGCAAGGGATGGCCTCAAAGGGAGAGGGGTAAAGCAGGAGTAAAGGGACAGCTACTGCCTCAATCTCATGGCAATCCCACAGCAACACTGGGATGCTCAAAGGAAAGCTTTACTAGTCTGAGGCTCCTGCTGTTGTGGAAGATGCTGCCTTCTGCACTCAGCCTTGGTTCACTCAATAGAAGATCAAAAAGAGGGAGATAAAGAAAAGATGAGAAAAGCCACATGCAGAGGAAGGTGGTGAGGTGGGAATAGGAAGCTCCTCTCCAAGGCTGTTTAAAATGAAGCTGAGCATGTAAGCATGGAGGAGACGTGAGTGTCACCCCCTTGGCAGAGTTCTGCCTGATGCACTTAGGACTCTTAAGACTAATTAAATAGCAAAGGGGAAAGAAACTCCTGCAAAGGACTCAAGCTTTCCCTGCAAGGGGACTCTCTTCATTGCTTCCTTCAGTGCATCCATCACATCTGCAGGAACTCACCCTGCAAAGTGGTTCTCAGAGATGGAAACTAAAGCACCGGCAATGAGAGTCTGTCAGGGGTAGGATGTGTTGCTGATGTTTTCAGCCCTTCATGCCTTGAAACATGGAATCTCATCTGTGTGCTTTAAAATTAACATTCATAGGATATAGATCTGGAGGTTATCCTGGTGATTGTCTGCTCTCACAGCAAGGGTTTGATTTTACGTTATTTTCCTCATTTTTAAACAGTTTTCTAAGTTTCCCTGAGGATTTTAATATCCTGAAGCCCCATTTCTTTATCATCGTTGTTCTCAGTGATTTGGCAATGCAAAAAATCAGGCTCACCTTCACCATTTCAATCACTCTTTACAGTTTTGCCTCTTAATTCACACTGGAGGTTCCAAGAACATTCCTTTTTGGCAGTTGATTGCTGCAAACACTGAACTATTCACTCCTTGTTGGACTTGCCACTTGCCTTTTGTTTCATGCACCGTAGCCCTCTGCACCAGTCTCCAAACACATTCCTGGGAATTTAAGATCTGTTTCCATTATTGCAGTTTGAATAACTGAACTCGCACACTTCTCTACTTTGATATATCACAGCCACATTGCAATTTGAATACAAAGCACAAGGCGCTTGAGTCAACCTGTAGACACCCTCTTTACTTAAAGCCATATATTCAGCATGTTCAGCGCAGCAGGTCTCAGAGAGTAGGACCTTGTTGGGCACAATAAGAAACGGCAATAGGTATATTCACTAAAATCTTCGGGTAGGATTCATCTCATTGAGTAAAGGAGTCATAGAATCGTAGAATTATTAGAGTTGGAAGGGACCTTAAGATCATCCAGGCTCCTATTATGCAGAGCCAGTAAATATAGCCAATGGAGTTTAGGGTGCATTTCCCAACCTGATGTAGGTGTCTGTTGTCATAAAAAGGACTTTCTCCCTACTTTTTACTCATGCTACTGCTTTTCCACTGCCTTTTATCCTGTCTTCCCAGTATTCTTACTTTTCCTAGAGATGCCCCATCCCTGGCAGTGTTCGAGGCCGGGTTGGACAGGGACTTGAGCAACCTGCTCTAGTGGAAGGTGTCCCTGGCCATGGCAGGAGCTTGGAACTAGGTGGCCCTCAATGGGAGCCTGGATGTTAAGGTTCCTTCCAACCCTAACCAACCTATGATTCTATGTGAAGGCCTCACATGCTTCTGGTGTGTTCCATGGCCTTCGGAGGTTTTGTGGAGATGTGGAACAACATGAGGGATATCAGATGCCCTGTGGGTGGAATCCCAACAGATAAAAATGAAAGAAATAGCAAGCAATAATAGTCTGAAGAGTAGAAACATCACTGATTTCTCTCTCCTAACTACCAGCTACCCCCATGGCTCACTGATCTGACTATAGGGAAGTGTCTGCTGTGCCTCTGCCTGGGCTGGTTACCTTGGGCTCTCTCTGGATTCAATGCAGACTGAGCCAATAGCCAGAGCTCAGGACACAGCTCACCTCACTCCAGCTGAATCAGCCCAGCACCAGGTCCCTACGGGGGAGAAAATGGTATAGGGTTGCAGAATTAAAGATAGATGCAAACTCTCTGGTTAGCTGGCCTATTGGCTTGCCATCATCCCTGCTTTCTGCAGAAGAGTTCTGGATATGGGTGTTGAAATGGAAAATAACAGCTTTCATGATGTGCTTAGGTCATCCCCAAGGCTCTCTGCTTCTCTGCTGGGATAAGATTGATGATTTTTCTTCCTTACACAGGACACAAAGGTTGGAAGAAAGGATCGGCCATTGTGACTTATAGGAATGAGCCTTCCTCATTATCTCTCCTCCCAGACTCAGCTTCAAAGCAAGGATGCTACCAGCTACCATGATCTACTGGTCTACAGTTGGGCAAAGAGAAGCATCAGAGGTCTCGGCACTCTCAGAGCTGGAGAGAAATCTGAGGTTTTGGGGGAAATTACTCTTGCTTCTCTAATTAGAAATGACTCCCAATGCTGACAGCAAACTCCCTCCCAATCAATATTCATTACCCTTTCACTGGTTAAAATATACACTGTTAATTTAAAAAATAATAATACTTCATAGCCTCAAATAGATGAATTGCTGTCAAGATATTTTAGCAGATGCTGCAGTTCTCTTCTGATTTTCCTCCTCTTTTTCCCTCTTGATGCCGAGAGGTGAAAACACAAAGCATGCTTCTGGAGCTCTCACAGCAATGGCAAGGAAAGGATTTGCCTTGTGGCATCATGAATGCCATACTGTATTTCAGAATCACCATTTCTGGGGGTAAAGAGAGGGAAAAGCAAGCCCTCTGGAAAAGGATCTGGTCCTCAGGAGCAGGATGTCAGCCTGTGGAAAGGAAGGGAAGAAAGGGACGAGGTGAGAGTGAGCAAATAAGCCCAGGTTGAATAGACTAGGTGATGGGTGATGCTGAAGACATTGGTCTCTGCCCTATTTCCTCCACCTATGCAGAGACTTATGCAGCTCATTGCACATAGATCTCCAAAAGGTAGTTGCATAGCACTGGGAAGGAGAAAACTCTTATTGTATCCACAAATAAGTATGTCCCCAGTGCCTGTGATAGCTAGACACTGTTCTCCTGATGCTATGGGGTGGGATGTGGTGGGGCACTGGCACAGGCTACTCAAGGAAGTTGTGAATACTCCATCCCTGGCAGTTCAAGGCCAAGTTGGATGGGGCTTGGAGCAACCTGGTCTAGTGGAAGGTATCCTTACCCACGGCAGGGGGTTGGAACTAGGTGACCTTAAGGTCCTTTCCAACCCAAACCATTCCATCATTCTATGTCTCCAACAAGCTCCATCTAAGCCAAGAGACCCCAGTGGGCTGCAAGGAGGGAGCGAATCTCCTACCTTCCTCCTTCCATCACCCAAGAGGGGCTGCAGATGTGGCTGGAGGTCACAGCTGATCTCCGTGCTGATGCCATGGAGACACACACCCATCCTGTCCCCTCACCACTGTTACCCCCCCACCGGTCCCCTGCTGCCGGCTGTCCCTTTGAGACGCATTCCCATCCGGAAGCAGGACCGGTCGGCGCAGCCAAGCGCCAGGGCTGTCGAGAGATGAAATCAGAGCTGCCCCGGCTTGGGTTGCAGGGACTGCTTTCCTTTCTGGTTAATAATTCATGGTCCTTCCAGGGGTGAGGGGATGACATCATATCCCACCCCGTGCTCATCCCCACCCTGCCTTCTCCTTCCCTTCTTCTCATCATTGCTCTCCACCTGGAACTTCATGCAGGAAAAGAGTTGTGGACACCTTGGTACTACATTATGTAACCCCTAAGACCACGTCTGCTAGAAATAGACTTCCCAGACCTGTTTATCCAAGGGATTTCTCCCCTTTCATCCATTCAGAGAAGGAGAAAAAACATCTGGGCATCATTATCTGCTTCCAATCTTTCCCTGGTTGAGTTTTACTATCCCATGATGGTTTTGCTGAGTTGGTGAGAGCAGTTTGATGTTGCTTCTTCTTGGAAAGGACCATATGGTAAAAATGGGTAAAGGTCCTATCAAATGTCATGGTAGAAAGTAAAGCCTGAGTATCACAGCCAGAGACTGGAAGTTGGTAAGGAGGAATTCTGCTGTGCTGGAAGCTGGAAGGAGCAGTGCTGGAAGTGTTTCCTCATGGCTCATGGTGACAATATAGGTTGTGGCTGAAGTTACAGAGGTGAAGGTGGTCACTGTTACAGAGGTGCAGGAGAATTCACTTGAGTGCAAGAGACCGGCAATGTGGTTGTTGCGAATAAACCATTTCTTTCAGGTCCTCCAGCTGCTGCCTGATGTTTCCTCCAGTTTTCTTTCCCAAAAGTCCTTCCTTTGAAACTATATTAGAAGAGAGCTTTTGTTAGACCTCTGCAATGAAGTGCCTTTACCCTATCTTTCACCACATCCCAGAGAACATTCTTGCAGCCTCCAAAACGGCTGAACATCCCCAATATCTCCTCTTCTGTGTTTCAATTCTCCTGAGAGCTTCCTGATTTAACCTATGGCTACACAATGCCAGAATAAAGCCCTGTGCAGGTAATTTTTGTGCCCTGCCTAATTTCCCCATCAGGTCTTTTCTCTCCTGGTCAAGGGATTTCAAGTGTTAACATCAAGACACTCTGGCTGAGCTGCCTGATTTATCCATCTCCTAACCTTGACTTTATTTCATGGTCACGATTCGAACTGCTAACGTTACGTTACTGGTTTAACTGTCTGATTTATCCGCACTCACCTCACACATTACTTCATGGTACGGGTTTTAAATGTTAATTTTGGATAATAAAAGTTTTACGCTCCTGGTGCTTTCTGCGTGCGGTGTGCTAACACGGGGACATTATTTCATAGGACGAGGGGTTTAAAAGCTAATGTCATAATGCTGGTTTAATTGTCGGATTTATTCCTGGTAAGGCTGCTTCTGGAGCCACGCATGGGTAGGAGGAAATCGGTGGCTGGTGACAATGTGTTGTGTGGTATTTGGTGGAAAGAGAAGGCTCCTGTATCGGGTTTGAGATGGAGAAGTGCTGCTTTTACTAAGGGAGTGTTTGAGGCTTCAATAAGCAACATAGAATCATAGAATGGTTAGGGTTAGAAAAGACCTAGCATCATCTAGTTCATGATGTAGTTCTGGTGTCCTCAACATAAAAAGGACATGCAGCTGTTTGAGCAAGTCCAGAGGAAGCCACGACGATGCTCAGGGGCTGGAGCAGCTCCTGTATGGAGCCAGGCTGAGAACATTGGGGCTGTTGAGCCTGGAGAAGAGAAG
>JBCJKH010063547.1:0-20689 GCA_039877255.1 Loriculus beryllinus
GACAAGTTCCTGTGTGATGTACTCCAGGTTACCCTGCTCTTGCAGGGGGGTTGGACTAAGATGATCTTCTGAGTTCCCTTCCAACCCTTGGGATTCTGGGATTCTGTGTATTTGATCATTTGCTATATAATCAAATACAAATTATACAATCAAATATAATCAAATTTGATATATATCAAATGATCATTTGATATATAAACCCTCGGTGGAGATCTCCCCCACCGTGGTGCTGGTGGGTCCCCAGTGCTCACACTGAACACCCAGGCTGCATTTGACTCATGAGGCTTTGCATGCGAATCCTGCTGGAGCTCTGGTGCTTGGCAGGAGCTGCTCCATGCGGAGCTTCCCTGGGGTTGTGGAGATTAACAGCAATTACTGAAGCTGTGCTGCCGGGACAGATGTTTGCAGCTTTGCATACCATAGAGTTTACATTATGTCAAGGGGACACTGTCAAGATCAGAAGCCTCTCATTTGACCCACCTTGAAGTGGTTGAACTGTGATAAACTGCCAGCAGAAACCCCCCCAGGGCATTTATTTTTAGGACTGTTTGGGTTGTTTTTTACATCCTACTGGGTTTAACAAAGGCACATGGCCATAGAGGAGGACTTCGGAGCTGTGTTTTTGCAGGGCCTACCAATAAACCCATTAGGTATCTATTGGTACTGCAACAAGAGCTGTAGAGCACTCCCCAGCCAATGCTTGGGCATTCAGGAGTGCCTGTGTGAACCCAAACGTGGCACTGAATGTGGAGCATTCAGGTCCCTGTAAAACCCCACTGTTGGCCTTTCTCATAGAATCATAGAATGGTTTGGGTTGGAAAGGACCTTAAGATCATCCAGTTCCAACCCCCCTGCCGTAAGCAGGGACACCTCACACTAAACCACGGCACCCAAAGCTTCATCCAACCTGGCCTTGGACACAGCCAGGGATGGAGCATTCACAACTTCCTTGGGCAACCCATTCCAGTGCCTCAGCACCCTAACAGCTCTCCTCAAACTGATTCATCATAGGCAGTGTGAGGCATGAGGCTCCAGGGCTCTCTACTGTCACTTCTGTGATAAATACTCTGCACACACCTTAGCTTCACATTTCCTAACACACACTGGAGAGCTTTCTGCCAGTTTGTATTCAGATAGCAACTTACACTGGGACAAAACAGGGACTTTGTGTTCTCCTCGTACTGTTTGTCCAATTTCTTGTCCTATTGGAAAACAAACAAATGAAAGCAAACCAAAACACACACACACACACACACAAAATAAGAAAGCTAGTCTCCCAGTTGCAAGGTCTCTGTTCCTGTGTCCCTGCAATACCACAGCAGTGTGTGGGGCTCTTTTCCCATGCTTTGCCACCCATCCCAGAGGTGCTTGTGGGTACAGAACCCTCTACACCACTATCAGCATCATGCCACATGCCCATGCTCTCAGTTGCCAGGAGCTCACTCTCTTTATCCATCTACCCAAGCTCAACCAAGACCACTTCCCTCTCTGGATCTCCCCACAAAATGTCGTTGCCTTATTTCTTAGTAGGGTTTTAGAAAACTTTGACTTTAATGGAGGTTATCAAAATTATACTTGGGTAGAATTCTGGAAGCAGAGAAAGAAAGACAGCCTAGGGAAGAATGGGAAGGGCTCCAGTGATGGGAGCATTGGGTCTGGATTTGCCAGAACCTGGCAGAGTTTAGCAGGAATTTTACCTACTGAAGGAGCAGTAAGTCTTACACATGCTGGATTCTCCTCTGACGTTTGCTAAGAGCTTGTCATCCCCTTCTCCCACACACATCTGCCATTTTATACACAGAAGGTGCTCTCTTACAGCTCAATGCAACAAAGCAGTCATCTCAAAGACAGCTTACTCACCACACAGTGCACAAGGATGCTGAGAGGAATCCAAAACAGTAAGGAGAAGACAAGCACAGAGCCCACTATGTTATCTGCTAGGAACTTCCCTGTGAAATCAGTTCAAATCTGTTAGTTACCTCCCAAATACTGTTTCATGAACATACAGGTCTGTGCCCATTCTGTAGCCCCTGCTCACAGAAGCCGAGCCACAGAACTGTTGACAGAAGCACAGGCTGCAGGACTAGGCAGAGAGAAACTGGCTATGATTTTCTGGAGTTGTATCCAACATGTTAACAAGAAGAGGTTTTTTCCTCTGTTGTTCTCTGGTGAGAAATGCTGACAGGCTGCAAACACGAATTGACTGGGAGGAAGCTACACTGAACTAGCCAAGCTGCCCCTCTCGTGTATGCAAGACACACTGCAAGTCACACAGTTGTGTGAGAACTACCTGCCTCTACAAACAAAATATATGAACATCAAGGACACATGAAGTGCCTCGACCTGTGTGAGCTAAAGAGCTTTAACAGTTACCTAAGAAACAGATTTTTGACCACAGAACTGGAGAATGAAAGCCCCAAGCCCAGATAATTACACTGTGCAGCATAGCATTACATACAGTGACTGCATCCAGTTACTTCACTACACAGCAGTGGCTTAAGAACAGGTTTTGTATGGTTCCAGTACCGCAGAGCAAGACATTAGGGGCTACACCTGCTGGGACTGCACAGTGCAGATCAAGACCACAGAGGCTGACTTTAAGCTAGCTGGCCTCTAAAAAGATTGCCTGTTACTCCCTTTTCTCTACTTGACCTAGTCTTGGTATTCAGATAAGAAGCTATCATCATCCTTACAGGCATGGAAGATGCCTAGAAAATAATAGAGTGGAAAAATGCAAAATACTTCTCCATCCTTTCAGCTTTAAGAGGCACCATCAGCACTGTCAAACTTTAGGCAAAAATGTGTGTATGTACACCAGCAGCACAGGTACTTGGCTACCCTTGTGTACAGGTGAATACAACCAGCCACCCAACTCCCTCTGAGGCTCTAGAAGGTCATGTCATGAACTGAAAAACCCCCAGAGGATATGGTTACATATCTTACCAAAAGTATTGATGCTGAGTTGGTCTATGAAATCCCAGAATCGTTCAATCACATCCTGTACTTGCTTCTCACATTTGCCCTGCAATAGTAAACACTTACTTACAAACTAATCTTATGTTCTCTAAGCATTAATTACTGCTGCGTTGGAGATGGGGAGAAGATACAAAGTCAGTAATGAAATGAAGACTAGAGAGCAGACCTTGACTTGCATTCTGAATACAGATTCACTCATGCCCAGTAGCAGCAGGTCATTTTTACTGCCTTCATTTTTGGCAAAACAGTTTCAATGGTGTTGCTGTCTAAAACAAACATCTGAAACATGGGAAAAACTGACCCATCCTTGCCCTGTGTTAAAGGACATAAAATTAAGTTTATGGAGAGGTTTAAGTGCTGGAAACCTCAGCTCCCTTCGCCCACTGAGAAGTCTGCAGCTCTCAGGAGCCCAGGGTTACAGACAGACTCCCAGACCTGGCTGTACAGGTTTAACACAGTAGCTCATCAGCCTGTCCTGTTCTCTCAGTGGAAGGGCTGGAGCATGCTCCTGCCCTCCCAGACTGACTTCTGCCAACACCCAGTTTAGCTCTGACCATTGGGGTCTGCAGGCAACGTGACTGTGCAGCTGTGCCATGGAACCAGTCACTGAGCAGCAGCACCTCAGTGGTCTCCCTGCCACAGGCTCAATGCTCCCTTCAGACACTGCTAGCAAAGTCTTCATGGATTGCTCTCTGACCTGGATTATTCTAGTCAGAATGAATTGGGCTAACATGAATAACTCAAGCAGCAAGTGCTGCTAACCCAGCTGAACATACAGCAGCACCCAATCACCTCCATCACACACCCTGCCAACTGGCTGAGCCGCACAGAGCAGTGGAAGGGATACTATGCAATGGCAGAAGGCAATGGCTTCACCTCACACAGGTCTCTGCAGAGCTCACTTCCACCTGCAGCCTCAGACACCCTTTAATATTTACCCTGTGGAGTATCACCCTGCTCGGCAGCTTGTCAAACTCTGGTTTCTTTTTACCAGCACCAGGACTCTAAGCCACCCTCCACAGAAGCAGAACATGCAGCGCACTGACATGAGGGACAGCTTACATTGGTGTCACAGAAGCCCACGGTGCAGGGCTTGCCCTTGCGCAGGAACAGGAACTGGTCGTTAGCATCGACGTACGGTACGCACCGGTCCTGCTCGTCCCGGCAGCACACCTTGCACGAGTTATCCGTTTCTGCAACAAAGCAGCAAACTCATTCCCTGGATGCACCAAGAATCACCTGCAACCTGGAATCCCACGTGTCCTCTGGCTGACCATGTTCCTGCCCAGCCCCCCCATGGGGAAAGCACAGCTGTGTAAGTTGCCCAATTTCAGGCACTCTGATGACCTGACCAAGCCTGAAACAATCACATGCCTTGTGGAACATATTAAAGGACACAGTGAGACCAAGCTCTCCACGCTGATAGCCCAGCACTGCAGGACTCAACAGACCAGCAAACAGGTTCCAAAGATATCCAAAAGAGAGATTTAAGTGTCTCTTGGGCTTTGGGTGCTCTAGGCATTCTTCTCATTGGCTATGCCTCTATCTCAAACACTGGGGCTCACAGCACTTGTTAATGCTGCCTCTGAAGCTCTTCTACTCCCACCTGCTTTTCCATATCTAAGAGATGATATAGAGACCAAGTGAGCAGTAAAACTTACTGACAGAAGTATACAACAGGCAGGTTTGCAGTAGCATGAGCCTGGACCTAGGAATCCTGTGCTCTCAAGGCACTGTAACCTCTGAAATCTTTCTTTAACCACCTGTTGGAGGCCACCACTCCTCTGCCAGATGCCTGGTCCAGAGGTAGTCGGGATCAACTTACAATCCCTCCCATCCACCCATGGCAGAGGGGCTGAAAGGCAGGAGAGTCTCAGAAATCACAGAATGGTTTGGGCTGGAACGGACCTTATAGATCATCTGGTTCGAGCCTCCCTGCCATGGGCAGGGACACCTTCCACTAGACCAGGTTGTGCAAAGCCTCATCTAACCTGGCCTTGAACACTTCCTTTTATTCTCCTTCCTTTAACCCCTCTCCTTTAACTGAGGTGCCAGACCAGAAGTCTTATCTTAATTTCTCCAACCCAGACCACCAGAAGACAGGAAGACACTGACATTCCTTTTCTAAACAGAAAAGACTAGCCCTGAAGAAAACAAGGGTTTCAACTTTTTCAGAGACCATAAACTAAGCCCTCCACCAGGCCAGCCCTCAGCAAAGCCAGCTCTCTCCAAGGAGCAGAGATGAGGCACACCGTTCAGTTCAGTCCCGTGTCACCCACCGTTGCATGCACACGACCGCAGGTTCCTCTCCCTCTCGCAGAAAGGGACACATTCCCCATCCTTGCACTTCCCCATGTCCACACAGACCGTGTCATCTGGAGCATTCCCTGGAGGGGGGCACTCGCTGCTGTTCCCTGCAGATGGGGAAGATTGTGTTAGAGTACTTAAGTGTGCAGAATCAAAAAGAAGGTAAAGAAAATTCAGACTCATCCCAGTGGGAGGACCCTGATAGCTTGTTCTTGGCTTTCATCTGCTGGCTGCCTGCCATCTCCTCTGAGAGGCAACAGAAGCTCTGGAGGCTCTGAACAACTCAGGCATTGTGGCAGCCTGGTAACCAAGCAGTAGGTAGCAGGCCCTGGAGGCACCATCAGCAAAGCAGGCACTTGGACTTGACTCCTTGCCTCCAGGAAAGATTATGAGGAGGAAGTAAACAAGAGGGGAAGTGCAGCAGAGTTGCAGATCTATAGGAAGATTCAGCTCATCCCTGTCCCATGGTTTGCTTTTTCTTTTTTGAAGGGAAAGAAACAAAAAAGAAAAAGAATAAAAATAAGACAGAAAAAAAGCCACCCCAACAGTTTTCATGTTCTTCTGGGCATAAATCACCAAGTGCCTCCTGTACTACAATGAAACTCATTATAGGGCAATTGTGTGATGCTTAACCGGTCTCTAAAATTACATGTACCGGATGACTAGAGGGCACTAGTTTGAAAGCAGATTGAACAGGACACGAAGCCCGAAGCATTTGGCTAACTGACATAAAGGGGACAGAACCACGTCCTACCAGTGCAGAAAGACTCTCCTTTACAAGTAGCATTTATGGCTTCTTGGCATTTCTTCTGTGCACTTTCAAACTGGCAGCCTTTACAGCAGGGACTGTTCCGGTCACTATGGAAAGATCAAAATGAAAGAAATATTAAGCAGTTATTTAAAGAAGACATACAAGCACAAAGGCAGGGAGAAAGGACAGTAGGGGAAAAAAAATGGATGCTATTTAGAGACTGATTCAAAACCTTTGCCAGTTTTGCCCCTCACACCACCACCTTTCTACACACCCGCTCACTCTTCATTTATCAAAGGTAAATAGAAAGTACATCATGAGAAAGAACACGGGGATCCCCATATTTATTCAAGGCACTTGGATCCTCTTCTTGTCACTTGCTGTGCAGCTTTGGACAGCATCTTCCATTTGACCTGAGGGTTTACTGCTCTCAAGATATTCTGCACCTACCACAAGAAGGCCCTTAGTACAAAAACACCCATTGAAATGGAAGGAATTTCTTGCTCAACAACAGGAGGTGCACGAGCTCTCTACTGTTACATGGTGCAAAGCTGACCTCTGAAAACAGATTGGACACTGCTTGGCAGCAGGGCCGCAAACACCCTGAAGAGCAAGAGTAACAGAAGGAGGACTCAGTGCACTCACTGTGCTGTCTGCTCAAGCACATTTTGCAGCAGTCTTGAGAAAACCAGGATGTGATCCCAGTTTAAAGCCACCCTGCAATACAAGCAAAAATTGTACTTGCACAGCAAGTTTGTACAGGAAAACTGGTATTAATTTTTGATGGCCTATGTTTGCTTAATAACAACACTACCACTAATCTTCAAGCCTGCAGCTCTTGACTCTTCTCAGGAAAAGTGACGTAATGCTATAAAAACTCATGTATGCAAACAGCGTGTGCACACAGCAGCCTCTCCCAAAATCCTTTACTGTTTTCAGTTCACATGTTCAGCCTTAAGGCCATGAAACACTGCAAGTGGCTTTAGGAGCATCCAGTCCACCCACTGCTCTCTCCCATGTTCAGAGAAGATGCAGCGTGTCTCCCCTTACCTGCACTTGGCACCGTCTTTCAGTTTACAGTCTGCAGAGCAGCAGGGATCAGCTTGCTGGTACAAGAGGCCAGGATCACATTCCTCCCCTTCATCCACCCTGGAGTTCCCACACACTTTGTTGTTGCGCTCTTTGAAGCACTCCTGGGCCTTGATCTCTATGGTCCTATGGATGGATTTTTTGCTGCAGCTTGAGAACATCTAGAGTCATGAGGGGAAAGAGCAGCACTGAGGAGGGTACCTTTCTGTCAACAAGTAGCACCTAAGACAGCTTCAGTGTCCTTATGCCTCCCAATCCAGGTGTCTCAGAAAGTAGTAATTCCTTCTACACTGCCAATTTGGTACCTTGGAAACATTTTAAGATGGGAAAGTAGCAGTTGGTTCCATGAAGGACGCTGCTGCATTACAATGCAGAGGCACCCTCAGGCTCTGGGTCACAGAACAAACTCCAGCTCTCCCACAGCACCAAGACAGGCTGTGAAGGTGTAGCAATGGGGAGAGACTGCGCTGCCCCTCAGCAGCAGGGCTCGGCATGAACCACAAGTCAGACTAGACTGCAGACTAACCATCCCCTTGGTTGGATAATCTTGGTTTCTCCTCTGCAGAACAGGCACGATGCAGAGCAGCCAAACTGCCAGTGCGAGCTTCTGCAACTGGTGAGCACCATGGCAGTGGAGTCTGGCAAGCTCTCTCCAATAAGATGAGCTATGGACCACCCAAACACTATTTGGTACTGAAGGTACTGTATCTGACCTGCTGAAGACTCGCTTTCAGCAGCATGTGGCCACAGCTAATTACAAATAACTAATTAAAAAAGCACTTGGAGGTGCTCTGAGCTCCAGTGAAACTCCAAATCAAAAGATGAGTTCCCTTGCAGAGAACCCAACAGCATGCAAGTATGCTTTCTTCTGACAGCTGATCTATTGCACTCCTAATGGTTTCAAGTACAGGAATCATTACCTAAATAAACCTTTCATGCAAAGGGTCACTGAAACTTATGTGGAAGCA
This sequence comes from Loriculus beryllinus, assembly GCA_039877255.1. Lineage (NCBI taxonomy): Eukaryota > Metazoa > Chordata > Aves > Psittaciformes > Psittacidae > Loriculus > Loriculus beryllinus. The sequence continues at coordinate 8,092 of JBCJKH010063547.1, forward strand.
AAACTATGCAACTATACCTTGTTGTTTTCATGATCTCCACTGACAGCAATTGGATACATAACGTATTTCCCTCCCTGGTCTTCAGTGGGGGCACATTCTGGCAGACTGTCAGGATCATGCTCTGCTCCAAAGTTATGTCCAAGTTCATGCGTCGTAACCAGGTCAGCCTCCTTTGAATGTGAAAAAAGCAATGCTGGAAAAAATTAGTCTGACCAGGACAGGACAGAAGATTCCACCTACTTCCAAGGCACCAGCAATTCTAAAATGCACTGAGATGGAAAGCGATTTCTCTATGAATATTGTTGGTTTGGGGTTTTTTTTAGAAGTTGGGAACTAAAGGCATGCAACATTATGGTCTATTTCCAAAGGCAAGTTCCAGGACTAGATCTGAGTACTAAACCAACGTTAAAGGCAAAATGCTGTTCTAGAATAACAACTCATCTTGTTTTCAATGCACTGCAGGTAATTAAAATATAAAAATTTGCTTTTAAATAGCTGGAAGGTATAAAAAGTTGGAAAAAACTCTAATCCAAACAAACAACAGCTACTAGGATTAGTCAATCTCTTGTTTAACATATCTTGCCATTAGAACTACTTCTAAAAGGATGATGACATTAGGAGTGCTGAATAAGCTCTTCTATTGCATGATTACTCTGAAAGACACCCACAAATGTGGCCCAGCAGGGATGGATTTCCAACATCATTTATGCAAGACAGGACTCGGTGTGCTGAGGATCCCAAAGCGGCTCTGCCTCCCTGCACACCTCCCCACAGCACCTTGACCAGCAGATGGTGTAAGCTCACAAGGTGGCAACCACCAACAAAACTAGCAGGGAACTAAGAGTTAAGCACAAAGAAATGGAGCAGTGCAGGAGAAAGAAGGAGGTCTGAGGAGCTAACCCTCTTTTCAGCTGTTGAGCAGGCACAGGAAAGACCAAGCACTGCAATAAGCAGCACCAGTGCTCCCATACAGGCATAGCTAATGCCAGAGGTAGAGACTGGAGAGCTGCCCAGAGATCACTCCTGTGCTTTGTTGTTTAATATGGGGACAGGTTTTAAACAGGCTTTTTCTTCTTTTAAGCCTAAGTAAGTGTACACCTTGCAGCATTTTCTCTGTGAAACCAATCCGTAACAGTCCTGCTGCCTCATCCCAAGCTTTGTGTCTGCCACTGGGAAGACAGCAAACTCAATTTCTTTTGTAATCCAGAGCAGCCAGCTTGGATATCAAACAACAAATGCAAATAGCATGGCAACAGCTAGAGCTCTTTGTCAACATCCCTCTAACACAAAGCTTCACTGTCTTCTTCTTTCCTAGCTTCTTGACAGCTTCTGTGCCAAGTTTTAGCCCACACATTAATCATGAATTCCCTTTATAGTCAGGCTACAGAAGAACACAGCTGAGAAGGCAGCAGAAGTCAGCAAAAGAGAAATGTGCCCAACTGCAAGTAAGGTAGATGCAAATACGGGCACTGCTCTGGTATCTTTCCAAGTGAGACAAAGCTCACAGTCAGGGCACTTTGTATTTACTATCTCATCAAGTATGAAAAAATAAAAAATCCAGACAGCACCAATTAGCCTTTGTATACACTGTTAACACTGTTCTCTGCTCTGCTTTCACAGAACACACAAAAATCAGGTAGAAGAATTTCATTAAAAGGCTCAAACTAAACCTCCTACTTTGCCTGTACTACTTTCACTGCTTTCCCTTGCAAATGGAACAGACCAAGAGCACACAATCATAAGCCTGTATGTTGTAGCTGAAAGTAACAGCAAACATGAAAGCTTGTTCTTATTTAAGTCAGAATACTAATTTTATGCGTACTGTGAGGCTACTTGTTCTGTAATTCTGCTTGTCCTGTATGAGGGGTTGGCTTGGTTTTTGTTGTTTGGGTTTTTTTAAAGCAAAATTCATTTAAATTCATCTTTTGATATCAAAATCATGTTTGTATCTGGACAACTACAGCTCCTATTAGACACAAGCTAAGTTTTCTCATTCCTGTTCTGCCATGAAGTCAATCTTCAATTCCATTCAGTCCTGACTCCCCTTGTCAGCAAGAATCAAAATTGTGATTTTGGGTTTGTGATGTACCCCTTGTCCCTGCCTCAATTGGAAAGCCAGCAGCTTGGTCCCAAGAGAGCACAAAAACCTGGGCACACACACGCACACATACACCAAAGAGCCACACTCTGCAGAGGAGGATACTTTCCTACCTTTGTGAGGATGGTCTTGCCATAGTTCTTGGTGCTGGTTAAGCCACTGTTCAGATAGATGTCCTTCTTTGCAATTTGACTGTAATAAGCTATAGAAGTGAGAAATAAATGAAAATTGACAGTTTTCTTGGTTCTGAGGGATGTTTGGTGGAGAGAGGGATCCTTGTTTGGGGACATGAACATCTTCACTGCTCTCACAAGCTCACCAGTGAGACCCTGCCTCTTGCTGGTTTCTGGAGTGGGGATTCTTTCAAGCACAGCACAAACAGCTCATGTATTGTAGTAAAGGCAAAAATATAGGAAATTTCCAAGGCATCTGCCATTCCAGAACTACTGCAAGACACACCTACACAAAGCAGCCCTTGGTCTAGGGTTTGTTCTAGCCAGCTTGATCACAACAGACAGTTTAGTGTCCTTTTCCTCCTTTATTTTTCCAGCTCTAGTCAAGAAAATGGCCATCTATTCTACCCAACAACCAACTACATTAGAGTTTGGCTTGTTCAGCCCAGAAAAGAGAAGGCTCCAAGTTACCTAAAGGGGCCTACAAGAAAGCTGGAGAGGAACTTTTCACATGTGCCTGTAGTGACAGGACAAAGGGGAATGGGCTTTAAACTGACAGAGGGGAGATTTAGATTAGATATTAGGAAGAAATTATTTCCTGTGAGGGTGCTGAGGCCCTGGCACAGGTTGCCCAGGGAAGCTGTGGCTGGCCCATCCCTGGCAGTGTTCAAGGACAGGCTGCACAAGGCTTTGAGCAACCTGGTCTAGTGGAAGGTGCCCCTGCTCATGGCATAGGGGTAGGAACCAGATGGTCTTTCAGGTCTCTTCCAACCCAAACTGGTTTATTATTCTACGGCTAGAGTCTAGGCAAATAACACATCATGCTCCTTGAGAGTTGGAAAAGAAAATTAAACACAAATCACAAAAATTAGCTTTCAACCCAAAACTGGGACAGAAGGAAAAGCAGCCTTGCCTTTAGGACAAATGCCACCATGGCTGTTAGGTCTGGGAGAGCCAACATAAGCCAATCCAAGCGTTCCCATGTCAAAATCTTGATACGTGAAGAGATGAGCAAGACACACATGAGCTGCTTTCTCAGCAATATCAAAGCTAAATTGCTTCAAAGAGAAGGAAAAAAAAATCAGATCTTTGTAAGACAATTTATGGTGCACATTACAAGTCTATAGACAAGAACATTTATCTAATGAGCCAGACAAGCACCTTCTAGATCTGGTTAAGTCAGAAAACAGCAGCTGTGTAGCTGTCCTACGGAGCTGTAGAAAATTAAATGAATACCCAAGTACACTGGCACATTCATTTATGCAACTTGTCTATTCATTTCCCCTTTTCACAGAGACGGGAAAACCAAGTACAGTAATCTGATGAAAGTCACAAGGCAGCCAGTCCCAGGGCCAGACATATCAAGACTGCCTTACTGACTCAGGCCACATGTTAAGAATACTAATTGGCGTGTGCTCTGTAATTATGCAGTGGAAGCCTTTACCACAGGCTACAGGGCACATCAGCTACTTTGACTTTGTGTAACATGTACACGTCATGCAAAGGAAGTAGAGGAGTTTCCTCTGTTACTACAGAGCAGCTGTAGGAATGAGTAATTCTCTGTAAGGGGCACGATTTTTCAAGGGTTACAACCTACCTCTAGCAGCATTTTCACATCCCAGGCATCTTTCTTATCATCTGGGTAACTTTTTGCCATATTGTAATGCTTTTCTCCAGGTTTTACAAGATTGGGCTCATTATGGATGATAATCTACATTTCAAAAAGGGCAATAACAACGTAGAGGAATTTGGGTCAATTTTATAACTACAGAAAAGTTTTCAATGTAATCTGAAATGTCTCAATACATCTGCAAGGAGAAAAATTCAGACTCAGCATGCTTCTAATGTTAACTTTTCAGTCTCTGCTAGTTAAGATACACCAGCTACAATCATTAGGGCAATATATATAGTTTTCACTGTAACATTCTGCTTTAAGATGCATGTCACTCTATCAAAAGAACCAAATGCAACCAGGAGTTACATCTAGAGTATAAATAATTCCAAACTATTCCTAGCTAAGCAAAATGCATTTTAAATAACTGCTACTTTCCCCATGACATGGAATTAGTGCATTATGTTCTGTTCCCCTCCTCAGCTGACTCTTCCTCCTTGATCCTGCAGACCTGTTCCCAGCAAAGGGGCAGCTATCTTGTACCATTAGTCTCCGTGTCTCACATCACAGCTCTTGCAGTGCTCTAGCTGATGGACTCCTCTTGTTTTTAATGCCCTTTCCCAGATTTCAGAAGCAATCATATACATTGAAGTCACTACATCCCCCATGTCCACTCTATACCAGTCTCCATACTATCATGATACCTAAGGGAGTCATTAAAGCTATTCAGGCAGGATTTGTGCTTTTTCATCTGTGTTTTAGGTCAACTCAGGCTTTGTAAGGTAAGCACTAGCCACAGACACAAACATCACATACATGCATACGTCTGACAGCAACAAGAACTGCTCATATTCAGGGAAGAAAAAAAAAGGCAACTTTGAACTGACATTAAATACAGAAATACTCTCTTTGCAAACTCCCATCTCAAATGCTGCAAGGAACTGAAAATGAGCATGCAGTGTCACATCACTAACACCACCACTGACAAGATGCAGTTTCAGAGTGCTCCTGGCTGGAGTTAAGAATTAAGGATTTGATTATTTTTGCTCTAATCCAGATAAAATAATCAGAAACCCTGACGTCTAAACCATGTTCTTATCCTCTAAATTGGAAGCCCTTCGCATGAGTCAATGAATACCTGCTCTATCTGTATGCCGTACCCATTGAAGGCTCCATTGTCCCAGGAAGTGTTTCGGTAGATGTCATCTACTCTGTCTATCAATTCAATCTATGTAGGAAAGAAAAACAAGTTACTTAGTTCTGAGCTTTCATGTAATAAAGTTCAAGACACTCAGAAAAACAGCAACATACTCATCTAGAAACACTCACTTCAAATTAAAACTGAACCTCATAGAACAGAACAGACACATTGACTGATCCAAACCCAACGTACTTGGATCCAGAGAGTATTATCAAACATCCCTGAAAATTTTTCATCCTTAAAAAACCATAAAAGCAGTACAAAGTTCCCCATTTATCACTTTCATCTGTGTAGTGGAAAAGCAATAATATTAAGAACAAGACATCTTAGGAAACACTTTGTTCAGATACTAGTTTTCCAGGTTTCTCTGAGGGGGAAGGACAGGAGGGAGTTGGTTTTGACTGCTTTGTTTTAGCACAATGCTTAACTAGTTTAACTGACCCTTGAGGTTTGCTTCTCTCTCCCAGCCAAACCCCTATTATTTTCCTCACTATGGTTCAAGTGCAAAGTTCCAGAAAGTCTCTCATCAGTGCTATTAATATCTCCCTTTTCAAGCTGTTATCATCTTATAAACCACCTCCTACTACTCATAAACCACCAAACTTGCTCAGAATAAGAAGTGACATTCAGAGTCATTTGATAATAGTTTGTGTTTTAGTTTTCCAATCATTGTGTTGTTAACAGTACACATGTTCCCAGGAACCACAACAGTAGGTTAGCCTCAGCATGTGTCAGATGGTCAGGTAATAGCATCTCTGCAAACACACCAATTGTTACCTGGAGAGTGTAAACATTTCTGGGGACAGAAAGGTCAAAAAGCAGCAAAGGCAGAATACATTGGTTAGCATTTCAAAGAGTCAGGCTCTGAAAGAGACTCTTGACAAACAAAAGTGGTTTCATTTGGTTTTGTCTCCAGTCCCCAGACCCATACACTCCACTCCTGCTGGAAAGGCTGTGGGCAGGTGTTCTGTTTCACGAAAGTCCTCAGGCAGACAACCCCATTGTACTGGTTTTGGCTGGGTTACTTGGTAACCAGCACACCTGATGGAGCCCTGCTTTCCTAAGGATAGCTAAACACCTGCCTGATAATGGGAAGCTGTGAATTAATTCCTTATTTTGCTTTGCTGCATGCACATCTTTTGCTTTATCTATTAAACTGTTTTTCTCAGCCCTCAAATTGTCTCACCTTTACCATTCTGATTCTCTCTCATGGGAAGGAGTGAACAAGTGCCTGGATGGGGCTGAGCTGCCCACTGGGGTTAAGCCACAACACCCATGTACAACCAAACTGGTTACCACACCTGCTTCCACTTTTACTGTTCTGCATAGAGGAGCTTGGAAGAATTTGGAAGGAAATTAATAGTAAAAATGTCTATATAAGTTGCTTTTGCCTGTCATATGGGTTTTAAATATGCTGGAACTTAAAGATGCTCAGACTGTTTGTTTCAATTGTTTTGATTTCAAAATCCAGGAGATTCTAAAATTCTGACTGGAAGAAGAAAATAGCATAGTCACAAATACCACATGAAGAGGAGGGATTTGCTTGTAAGTGAATGTTGAAGACTAACTGCAGTATCACCATTACAAAACATTTTTAAAGCATGATTCCCAGGTAAAGAGCACACACAGCCATGAGATGCAAATACATTATGTTGTACAAAAGTAGTACATGCTGGTATAATAACTGAATCACTATGTTTCCCTGCATTTATTCCCGCAAATTGTAATACAGTACACTGACTTACCAAATAGTTGATAGTAGTACTCTCTTCCCCACGGCCCATATACTTGAAAAAACGATGATCCGCCACTACCAGCATCTTGCATGTATTTTTGGAGGTCTCTGGAATGGCTCTTTTCTCCCGATGGATGATTGCTAATGTAAACATTTTAAATACAACTAAAGAAACATCCTATAACTGCCACTGTTGTGTTCATTCCTTTATTTAAAGCATGAATGCAAGCTTAGGTGTGGTTCTGGGGGGAGAACAGGGATGTTTAGGTTTGGGGTTTATTTTTTGGTTTTGCTTTGTATTTGTTGGTTTGTTTTGGGGTTTTAAATACATTTTTCTTAAATTCTTTTCTTCATAACAGTCCTCAAACTTATTGTAAAGAAAGAATAGCAAGTTATTCAATAGATTTATCTATAGAGCAACACAGATTATTGCCCAGGTTTTGCTCTTACTTGCTGACACAGCCAGAATTCAAGCATTTGTTTCAAAGATTCTGCTCTCCCAAGGTATGGACTCTCACCTTCATTTTGTTCCCTGTCTTCCAGTCCTTTTGGCAGCAGTTCTTCTTCATTCAGCTTTAAATAACCACACACTTTGGGGGACTGCAGCCTTGAGAAGTCTTTAATATCCTCAGATCTGTAGACAAGCAATCTTTCATCTTGTACATTATCTATAAATCTCCACAGTGGCTGACAGCACAAGAACAGAAATGCAACCAATTCAGAACACAATGCATGCAAAGACTAAGTGCACGTACGTAAAAAAATGACATGTAAGCACTATCAAATCTCCGCAGCTTTATGTGTACACACACACAAATGCACTGAACTATGATAATCTCACCCACAGCAGTAAGTCTATTAATCATAGAATCACTGGGTAATGGTTGGACTTGATGATCTTAAAGGTCTTTTCTAACCTAGCTGATACTATGATTCTAAGTTGAGGAGGCATCTCAGTCTCCTCCACCCCCTCCATAACAGAATGGAGATGGGCACAGTCAGGGAGGAGATGATCATGCTAACAAACACACTGACCAGAAGCACAGGAGCTGGCAGACAATGGAGAATAAGTGCACAGAGAACATACTCTTCACAGCAGAAGGCAATCTTTTCAACATTCAAAGCTACACAAGTCACAGCAGTGAAAACTTCTCCAAAACCACAGAACTACAAAATCCCAACACAAGACACTAATTCCCATAGCAGATTATAGAATCATAGATGCATGGAAATAGCATAGCATAGGCTGCTCACATCCACAGTGCAAAGCACATAGGTCTAGGTCTCCTGTGGCACTTAAGCACTGCTCTTTCACCTTCAGACAACTACGATTTAGCACACTGTCCTTTTGGCTGACACCAAAAAGGTCCTGAAATGTGACGGCTGTGCCAGCCCAACAGCCAATGTGTCTGCAGTACAAAACTGAGGGCATACGTTTCGCACCCTGTGGCACTGTGTGAGAGCACCAGGGGTTTATACAAAGGTGCACAGCCTTTCCAAACAGTACAGGAGGATCATGAAAGCAAAGGCAGATGATGGCAGAGTGGCTTTGTCCTTTGTGCTGCCTTTCGGGAATGGTCTCTGGCACACAGTATCTTTGACGTACACACGCATTGCCTCACCCAGGGCTGGAGCTGACCTGGGGACACTAACAGCTAGGCAGTGAGGGCAAGTCGAAGCTTCCACACATTGCCTGGTTTTAGCTGTACAGACACAGCCAGTGAGGACCAAAGGGGTTGGCTGCATGGAGAACAGGGATGTTCTGACATGACTGCACCACAGACACAAAAATATCTTAAATCACAATCAAGCAGCTACTTATATGCTCTTAATATAAAACACAAGTGCAGTGGTTTGGATACTCTAAACGTATTTTCATATTTTAATATGACTGGATTTCCCAGATTTACCCATAATTCTGCATATCCTTAGTTCTGGAGACAATTACTCTATCCATGTAACACTCAGTCATAATTACTGTTATTCAGCCATTCTAATACAGCTTGTGCCTGGGAATGCACTGCACCAAACAACTTATTAGGATTGTCTCTAATTATGTATTTGCTGAATATGTTGTTTTAGACCAAGAGTTTAAAATAATACAAGCAATGGAAGTGGTGAAAAACAGCAATGAGAAAGCACGGAAAAATACCAGATTTTCCAATAAAGTTCTAAGGAAGAAAAAATTCCAAGACTTAAAAAAGCCAAAAGTTTAGAAAGCTCTCCAGACCTTGACTTTGCTCAGAAGGCTGCACAGTCTGCAGTGCAGAGGACATGATCACCACTAATGCTATCAATTTCTGTTTCTAAACCCCTTTCCTGTTTAAAACATACCTTTTCCCTGATGTATCTAAACCATGCAATGTCATGAGAATGTCACTCACTAATACAATCCCAACACTTGCAAAAGTCAAATTGGTTTCGTATTTCTCTCCTTCCTCCCCACCCACCCCAAAACAAACATCACCACCAAGTCTATTTCCAGCTACAGAGGTGTCAGTGTGACTAACTAGAAAGAGAAACACCCACAGGGAAAAGAGATGACTGTCTGGACAAAGTTCTCAACAGTAAAGCATACCTCGATATTATATTCTTCTCCATCAGTACTGATTCTCACTGTAAAATCTTCATCCCCAATATGTGCCACAACTTTGGAATTATGCTCTCCTTTAATATAAGCAAGGGAAAACCAAATTAATTCAGCTCTATTTGCATGCACTCCTGCACAGATACTGGTTGCGTTTTTAGAACTGCTTCTAAGCTTCACACCAAATTACCTTCCTCAGTCTCTGAAGAACACTACACTGTCAGTTTAAAGAAAAAAAGAAATAAACCAGCCCCAGTCCTAACCTCCCAATGGTCACAGTCATCAAGACTCAGATTTAATTGCTAATTTTGCAGAAAGTGTTGAGATGCCTCTGGGCATTAGGAATGGGGCACAGAATATTTCTGCCAACCAATACATACTACCACTATCAGAGAGCAATTTAATGGCATCAGCGGGCATTCCAGTGGAAAAGACTTTCTCCACCTAGCACAGGCAACAGAAATCAAAACCACTAAGCAGAAGCATTAGTGCTAGACTGAAGTGGAGCAAGATACCCTTTCTTTACAGAAAACTGCTCTACAAAGAACCGTCTTAAAGTCTTTTAATCTAACACTCTGGGCAGCAATACACCACTGCTACCCGGCCACTGTGCTCTGGGACAAGGAACATTCAAGTCCTACATTCCAATTTGAATTAAAGCTACCTGCTTCCTTTGAAAATAAATATATATATATACATGTATATATATATACATATAATCACAAGCTGCATCTTGAGTAAATTATACTTCCGTGTTCTGCCAAGTTAAACAAAAGAACACTACCTTAGAACCTTGGTTCAATAGCTCGTAAAACCCTACTCCCCACCAAACCTAAAAAAACCCAAACCCACCAAAAGAACAAACCCAGAAAACCCAAGGGGCACAACAATCAAGTTTACTTGCTCATCCTAACCATATCTGATGAAAATGAGGGCAATACACTGTTTACTTTGGCCAAGAGACTTGTACAAAGCTGTGCCTTCCCAGCACTAACACACAGTTCAGTCCATACTAACCAACAACATGTCCCGTGAAGAAGTCTTGCCATTGAACACGATACTGCTTTTCCTTGCCTTCACCATCCACAATTAATGCTTGAAATCTTTCTGAAAAGTGTTCAGCAGTTGCAGTTAAGTATAATTTAAAGTGCCTGTAAAAGAATTTACTTCCATTTATTTTTAAGCAAAGTATACACATACCATACATCCAGTCCTCACTTTACTGAGGGCCCAAAAGAAGTTGGAAAGCATTAATTCTTACAAGCAGGCTACAAAAACATATACTGGGTTACTCATAACTGTATTTTTTAAGGAATAATTATGCTTAATTAAAACCATAAAACATAAACACTCAAATCCAGAACACAGTTTGCTCAGGATGCACCTTCTCCATCTGCAGTCAAGCAAAACCAGTTACTGGCAACTATTTGAAGAAAAATCAGGCCAAGGAATTTGTTCATCTATTTTAAATTAAATTATCTTGAAGTTCTTATTTTCTAAAGTAACACAGCCAGAAGCCTGTAAGCAGAAGTACCAACTCTGCAGATTTTTATGATATATAGCCTTTAGTTTCTGTGACTATCTCAAGCAGAGAACCTTCTTTGGAAGGAGCATCATGGGCTCGTGGTTTATGTAAGCTTTGGGTCAAAATCTTTTCTGCTATTATTCTGTAATTATCATTGGCAATATTGCAACCTCACCATAAAGCCAGGGTGCATGAGGCAGTGCAAAGCAGGACAGCCAGACATTTGATCCCATTCACCTCGGACACTTGGTACTTAAAAATTACTCCCACCAAACACTGAGATTCAAAAAATATATACACAACAACTTGCGTGACAGTTGTGGATTGCAGACAGGGGAAGGCACATGAGAACACCGTGCTTTACTGAATGGGAAACTTACACTCAGTAGGAAGAGAATTAAACCTCCTTGAAAGACAAAATACAATAAATCCCTTGGACAAGTCACACACGCACTCCTCAAACTGAAGGCAGAGATTTTCAAGAGGACAGTCAAGAGTATAGCATTGCCAGATGAGGTGTAAGTGGGATCCAACCCAACCAGTGGAAGTAATCTACATGAAACTAAAGCTAAGAACAAAGCAAGAGAAATCTTAAATCACTGCCACTTCAGCAAACATAGTAATACAGTGCAACCTATTTTACTGTTTCCTCTGAGCCCCTCTGAAGTTAGACGACCATGCAGAACACTCATTTAGAAGAACTGGCCAGTCATGACAGAAAACAAGATAACCATTTCTGGGTTTGTAACATCACAAACTGAAGAAAAAGTATCATCAGTTGTTTCACTGCTGATGATTTCATTACCTTTGCAGAGCTGAAAAACTTAAGAGCCTTTCTACGTGTGTCTCAGGCTGGAGGTCCCTCTTCTTCAGTGAGTGTTGCTGGATGCTAGACTGAGAAAGGATGTCGTAGTCTGAAAGCATGGACTCAACTGTCTCTGGAAGAGCAATGAGGAAAGTTGAAGTTTCAAGAGACTCTTTTTCACAAATGTATACACAGAACAGCAAAAGAGAGCCTCCCATTTCAACAGCAAGACCAGTTTGCTGCAATTTTAGGATAACTATTGTACATTTCTGTAAAGGTGTATTTTGTGTAGACAAGTAAAAATCATAGTGCAAGACAAGAAATGATCTGCAAGGCAAATGCCCTAGCTGGCTGCTCCCTGGAAACTAAATGGGGGAGAACATCCCCATTTCTCTGGAGTGAATCATTCTCCTCACCTGCTGGTACTCATCCTAGGAAGGAAGCAATTTAACTTAGGAAACTTCTACCAAATTCACTGACCATCAGGACTACATTTATTACCTTCCTGCTCAACAGCAACCAGAAAATGGATGTCTGCATAGCACAATCCATCAGAAATAACTAACAAGACACCTTACATGAGGCACCTCCAGGTACTCTGGTTTCCCAATACTTTACCATCATGCAAAACTCCTTTGATTTCCACGCTCAGAACACAAGAAAACTTGTTCAGATGACCTAGGGCCTGAATCCCTCTGGGAGCAGCACAAAAATCACAAATTCAGGTCAGTACCCTGCAGATGCTTCCACTGCCAAATGCACAATGCCAGCTGCCAGCAGTGTTTGACTTCTGCTGACAAAGACTCCTCCTGCTTTGTAAGGCATCCCTTCACTGGTGGCACCAACCACCCACTGAGACACT
>JBCJKH010063549.1:0-26689 GCA_039877255.1 Loriculus beryllinus
CCGAAACTCAAAAACACAGTGCTTGCACCAGCTACTAAGAAGGAGAAAAATGACTGCTACTGCTGAACCCAGGACAGGCCGTCAATGAGTAAGAATCTGATCTGCTGCCCACTGAACTTAATGTCCTCTTTTGATGATTTAAAAGAGACACTGGCTTATAATACAGACACCCCCCTCCCCCAAAAGCAGGAGAGGCATCGTATTCACAATTCACCAATGGATTACAACTATGCTAGTCTTGAAAAACTTCTGTGATTAATAAAATACAGAGTGGAAAGATACGTTACAATTTCCTGGCCATCAACCATCAGTGTTTATAAAAATAAACATATATAACAGTGATGTCTGTTATCATGGTCTACCACCCATACCTTCTAAATCTTTCTTTTGGTGCTGGTATTAATTTAGAGTTTTATTTTCAACTCCCTAATAATCTTATATGTGCATGGTTAACATCATCCAGTCACCATTTTTCTTCAATCTTTTTCTGTATGCACCTTGAATGATTTGGATGGCTGTATGTAGCTAATTCACATTTTTACCTTGTGTATGTCAGTTCTTTGTCCTATCAGAGAGAGATTCTTTGTTACACTACATTAAAATAGGATACAACGCTCTGATAAACCATTAACGGTTCCTAGAAGTTTAGCTATATAGATATACTTCTGTCATCTTTAGTATCATTGATGTTGCAATTCAGTTTCTAAGAGCATAAGGACATATAATGATACCATACTTCTGCAGCATAACAGACAGGGAATATATCTTCAATATATCAACTAAGAAGTTGCACATATTGACTACAAAATTTTCCACGTTTCCTAGAGAGACAAACCCCTTCTATCAGGGTACAACACACTAACCTCTCAGTTAAGACTGCTCTTTTGAAGCAGAAATACTTCCTTTACATTTGACTTCTCTCTCTCTGGCTTACATACCTCTTGAAGGCAAGCTAGCCAACTACACAAAAAAACCCCTGTGTGATAAGTCAGTCATTTCTTATGCAAATACTATGTTCTACCTTCAGGGTGTATCCTTAAGCTGCACCAGATACTTACCTCAGTTTTCGAAAGCATCCCATCTACTAAAACTAAATGGTATTTCTTGTAGAAAGGGAATTATAAGTTTTAGATAACACAATCTGCAGGCATTTTAAAAGGCATTATTGCTAGAAATGGCAAGAATAAGTGATAAGATTTTGCTGCCTAGCAATTACCTACCCATTTAAAATTCATACAGGTCACTGAAAATCACAGAGATAAAAGAAACCACGGAAGTTTACGCCTCTGATTATATTAGGTATCCACCTATTCGTGGTATATTTGTGTAACTTTTCTGACACTCTTCACATTTATTTTCCCACCAACAGCCTCTATTTCCATGGTGCAAAGCAGAGTGGATTCATTCACCATCTCCTCATATTTCTTACTGTAATTTGTATATTTTGTTCAATTTGCTATTGACTTATTTTCTTCACTACATACAAGAATTTGAGAAAAATATTAAAAATCACCTCATTATTTTTGCTTTTTTAATTTCCTGACTACACTCCTAAGTAACGCTGCGATGTCAATGTTAGCTCTTCTGAAATTACAATAACCTGATTTTGAATTCCTGAAGTTAAACATTATGTGCCAGTTTTCAGACACAGCCTTACCAGTCTGGCCTACATCAAAGCACTAAAAAAGTCTCAAGGACACCACTCTGAAGGCCGCAAAATAAAGCCCTAGCTATACAGGCTTCCTTCCTGGAAAAATATCACGTCTAAATTGGATGGGGGATATGCAAGAAACTTCTTTAGATGTTGGAGTTTCATTATGCTACTGCTCAGGTATAGGCATTACCGTGACTGAAAATGCCTGGCTTTAAGGCAAAAATTCAAGGTTACTTTAACGTAGTTCTCTCTGTATTGGATGATACCTATTTTCTGCTAAGGAAAAAATAGTTTAGAACTTCTGCCTGATACTGCAATTATTTTTTTTTCATCAGTTAGAGCAGTTGCCAATTTACTATACTTTCTGACCTGTATTATCTTGGTATAGAAGCCAATCTAACAGTAATAAGCATTTCTGAGCAGGAAGAGCCTCAGTGCTGACTATTCAGGGGATAGACAGAGATGATACAATCAACATTCCTTATCAGATAACAAATACAAACCCAGCTCTGACTCAGTTCTCAGACTGCTACAAGTGAATTAGCTCCCACATGATATTTTACCTCAAAAATCTGTAAAATAATTAACATTAATGAAAAAATATTTAATATTAAAAATTATACCTTTATAATATTATTCTAATAGTCATTTGTGTTTCCATTATAGGTATTTCTGGCATGTCCCATTTGAACAGTATCACTGCACATAAATATATGACAGTGACGAAGCTAATACAATACTTCTGAAGATAACACAAAAGGAAATTAGCTGTAACCCAAATATATAATTGCATTTACAATAGAGTTCCACTACTAAAGTTATTAGAGAAATATCTGTTAAGAAATGAAACCTACCCCTCTTTCTGAGCAATATTGTTGACTACACTACCTATAAGAGAAATTCAATTTGATGTTCCAGTAAACATTTCTAAACACATTGATAAATAACAACACAGACAGAATTTCTATTTTCCTTAAGGTTCGTCAGTAAAATACTGTGAATTTCATGGCTAGAAGCACTAACTAGC
Organism: Loriculus beryllinus; assembly: GCA_039877255.1. NCBI lineage: Eukaryota > Metazoa > Chordata > Aves > Psittaciformes > Psittacidae > Loriculus > Loriculus beryllinus. The sequence continues at coordinate 2,682 of JBCJKH010063549.1, forward strand.
CAAAAGATCTATTTCCATGTCAGCAGTATTAGCAATTATTAGGTTTTTTTACTAAAAAAGTCACAACTCTCCCTGAGTGAAAGCCAGACAACTCCTTGTTATTTGGGAACTGACTTTGGGATGATTATCCCTGGGAACCAAGAATGCAACACTTTTGCTACAAGTGCAAAACAATTCTTTCATCTCTCTGTAGCACAAACAAATAGGTCTCACATTAAAAAAATAACAACAGAAAACCATACCAAACGAAAAAACTCCACTGAAAGGCTAAGGAAAGCATAAGGAAGTAAATAACCTCTGACAGATTTGGTTACTTAATGCACTACTGGGAAGTTCTCAGATCCAGAGATAATAAACATATTACAAAAATTCATACAGACCAGAACAGTTAAATTCACATGCTAAGCACTGTGCCCAAAGCACCAAATGTTCTCTGAGGGGACATAATACATTGGTGATGGAAATAGCTGAATAAGAAAAAGTGTTTAAAATAACAAACAAGAAGTCAGAGCGGTTGATACTTAACACTGCGAGAGACTAAAGAGAAGAAGGTAGAAAAAACAATGGACAGCTGAGAGGACAGTTCTGTCTGAACCAGAATATCCCATGGGAGTCAAAGTATGTCATAAGGTACAGCAAGATGTATGTGAAGTATATCAAGCAATCCAGTGATAAGGAAGAAATACCCTGTATTTTTTCAGGGTTATAAAAACAAGAACACAACAGAACCTTATTTTTTCTGAGCAGAAGGGAAATTCCAGTTCTAGTTCTCTTCTATTGCTGTTCTTTACCTGTAATAGGTCCAAACAGGTACTTTACAACATAGACAATTTTTAACAGAAAAGGCCCTAACAATAGCACCTGTGCTCAGATAAAAGGAGGGTCACCTCAAGGAGGTGAGGTGAGGTGAGAAAGGCCTATCAACACAGGGACACTATGGTATCTAGGACCCAGTGTGTTTGTATGGGTCACACCTGCTAATCCTCCTCCTGTTTGTACCTTTAAACTGGCATAAAACCACAACATAAAAAGAGCAGCTGAGGAAAAACACATCCTTTCACCAGTCAAGCCATGTTTTTCCTTAGAAAATTATGGTACCAATACATATCACATATATATGGAATGCAAACAAAAAAGGCATTGGTTCAGCTTCTGATACTAAAAAGAAAAAAGAAAAGTTTCAAATCAACATACTTGAGAGCATTCTGATTGTTTCCCACTATGAAATATCTACTTGTGTTTTTCTTTTCAACTGTTCAAATATAGCTGTTTAATTACATCTTATTTAAATGTGGGAAATAGCGCAGTTTAGGGGACTAGGTCATGATAGATAATACCAGATCACTCTTAATAAATGTAGTCACTCATATACTGTTTTCTTATAAGTCATACATAACACTTTTGAGAAAAATCCAGATCTTTAACTAAAAGAGCACTACAGAAATAAAAGACCAAGAGTTGTAAATTAAAGGTACAATATAAAATTTATAAAACTAAATCCAAGTATCTTAAAATTATAATGAGCTCAAATCCTGGATTTTGGCTGGTTCACGTATAGCTAAGCTGAAGACAATTTACATGATTTAGATCCTGACTATCACTGCGAGCAAGGTGTCTAGGTCCACGTCCTGTTTTGAGACCATACCAAATACATACAGCTAGAGAGTGGAGATGATTCAGAAGGTATGGAGGAAAAAAAAAAAAAAGGCAATTTCCTTTATACTACAGTAGAAATAAGAGGTGTATTTATTAATACATAAAATGGCTTACACTGTTTTTGACTGGTTACCAGAGGTAGCCATTTCTGCAGTACATTACATTCAGGCATTTTTACACTGAATTGATCCTTCTTAATACAGGAAACATGCTTGGAATGGAGGATTTGCTGACTGAAAACTGGACAAATTTATGGCAACTGTCAATGTTACAGGTACGCCAGCAGAGATGCTTACTTGGATTCAAGAGTCAAGCTTCAGCTTTTTTTCTCATGACGGATATTTAATGCATGATAATACATTTTTCCTTAATAAATGTCATGCAACATGTCACACGGTATGTCTATGTCATACAACAAAAGCAAAATATTTAGTAAAACTGCTAATGTTTGTCTAAAAAGACAATTCCATGCTGCCTATTAATTTCCAGCTTTTCCATGTGATAATTCTTTAATTATCAACCTAATGAGGTATGATATCTACTTATCAATGAAGAACACATCTTCATTGTTATTAGTCCAGTTCACTCTGTATGACATTTGCAGTGTACACTGATCAATATTCCCTGGAAGATTGTGCCTTACAAAACTACTGCATAAATGCAGCATGTATGGAATTACTCATGCTAACCCAGAGAAGAAAATTAATGTGTATCTTGTATCTTTGGTAAAATTAACCTGAAAAGCAGTAGTATCTTCTCTAAAAGTAAGATACAGCTTCTACTGAATAAGAACCTGAGGATTACACTTATTTCTTTTTAATTAGCTTTCATAAACATAAAAAGTAAAGGTCTTAGTTTGCAGATTCCTATAGCTTTGAGTTGACACAAATTGTATTAGAGAAAATATTACAGCCTCCTTACTACAGATGATGCCACAGATAAAGAAAGTGGAGAATACATTTTCTCCTGTGCCAGCTTTGTGTGCATACAGGAAAAGACAACATCAGTCCTGGCCTTAGAGCTGCAACTAAAGTGACCTAAGATACACTGCTATAGTGCTAACAGAGAAATTATATTATCTTTCTACACCCTTTGACCTGCCCTAAATATTGGCCATGGCTTGTAAAAGTGAGCTACTTCTTCCATCTGAACAAGAACACTGTACCTCAAAACCTCTTAATGCAGAAGTATTGTATTTGCAATTTGGATGTTCTCAGTTTAGTTCATTGCAAAAATTAAATAAAATCTCATGCTTATAGAAAGCTTTTCATCCAGATAAATACTTTTACTTAGCAATAAGTAGGAGTCTGACCTGAGTTTCTTCTATATCATTCCGACAATGCTGCATAAATTTGTATCTACCAAATCTCAGGATGGGCCTTTTTAATCTAAGTGTGTTTCCACTCTGACCGTACAGTACTAAATCTTCCACACACTGACAGTGTAGTACTTGTCAGTGCCTAAAGAATATTTAAACTGGTGAGATCAAGTTGTACTTTGTCAGAAACCCTCTTCCCCTGCCCCCAAATAATGGTGTCTACAAATAACAGTTAATCCAATTTTGGAAGGCAATACGTGCAATAGTTCTGTGAAAGCATATTTATATCTATTAAAGCCTCCCCCCCTTTTGGAAGGCAATACAGGCAATAGTTCTGTGAGAGCATATTCTTATCTATTAAAGCCCCTCCCCCCCTGCCCCCAAAATTCTCAGTTTTCAAACTGAAAGAAAAATTATTTGCTAAATTAGCTTAAATACTTTTCTGTTGGAAAGTTCACAGTTGCCTCATTTTCGTAAGTTTATCACAGTATCTTAATTTATGACTAAAAAAATACATGAACATGATCAGGGATCTTATAAAGTCAAAAACCAACAAAAAACCTGGTGGAGACATACAACCAAAAAAAATAAAAATCCTTATGCAAACAATTCAAAGTAAAAAAAGGGTTAAGTCTCTTCATAAAGAATTTCTAAGGCATAAATCAAACACAGTAAGTCTTCTATATCAAAAGTATCACGGCATTCATCACAAGGCATTTACTGAGGTTCAATTATTTATATTGTCTTTGCTCATAGATAGACTATATTTGTAATAAGAATTGACTGATGAACATTAACAGTGGTGTCAATAAAGGATGTTTCATTTCAGGTAAAAAATGGTTGTTAATTTTGAGTATTTTCAAGATATACCACCTTCAGCCATATATGGATGGCTTTGCTTTATAAAAGAATCACTATTTGTCTGGAATTGAAGATAATAAGGACCTGAAGCACTAGAGAAAAAACATACAGAAGAAAGACGGCTAACAGCTTCTTCAGGGAAAGCTTACTATTTTCTGAACATTAAAAAAAAAAATAAAATAATAATAAATTCATCGCTTCCAGGCTAGAGATACGAAGTGATACAAGTCTTTCATACAGCTGGAATTTCAATGTTAGACCATTCGAACTGAAGGGATATTTTAATTACTACTCTGAGTACAATATATTTTTGGCTTAAACATAAAATTTTCGTATCTCGGGATTCTTTGTAAATATGATAAACAGGTATTAATGAGAATCCTTTATGTTGTCATGTTAAGTAATTTAGTGAAATAATTTAATGATGCCATATCCTGGGGACTATGAACTATTTGAGCAGACGCTCTTTACAGTTTGTATAGGGGGGAAACAAAATAAAGCTTAACTTCTTACTTGCAATCTTTTGTATTATTTACAACCATGAAATAGCACAGTTAAGGGATTCCCACTCCTGCCCTGCTTGTTCACAGGATGTTTTTTAATTTCTAAGCTGGAACCACAGGCACCTACACAGGTTATTAATGGTTTTGAAACTACAAATACTTTTCTCTCTTTCATAACACTGTAACAGGGAGAAATTGCAATTACACCTGACTATCCTCAGCATTCAAAGATAATCTGTCATATGTCTTCCTATCATCTTTCGTACACAAAGCATAAAACACTTAGCAACAGTGATGAGATGAACACTTCAAAATGGGTGCTTAAGGTACCCAGATAAAAGAGTAATGGCCACTAATATTCAGAAACAGGTAGGTACATGAATGACTCTGGTATTTCTGTCCTTCATATGAAGATATTTTGAATGAGTATTACTCTTAGCAGTTCCCTCTATATAGTACAGATAGTATGCTCCTGCTTGCTAAAGCAGGAATATACATTAACTATTCCTCTCTCCTATTTGATTTGGGCCTCATGACCAACACTCAAGAGAACAATCGACATCACTGGATAGCTCAGTCTTCATGTCTTATTCTTATCTAGTTTTTCTTCTAATGTCACCAAAAAAGTATGAAGTAAGATAATTTCACTTTTTGTGAAGTGGAAGCAAGACCACCAAAAACTAAGTTGAGATTGATAATTCATTTCTCTTAGAGCAGGCTATAAAATGAAATCATTCTGTCTTGCAGCCATGGCACACCTAGCTGAGGCTCACACACATTGAAGCCTAAAGCAACAGAAGATACATATGCTGTTAAAAGGTTGGTTTTTTTAGTTTTCCCTATTTATTTACCAAAAGCTGGATACCACTGGATGCCAGTCAGTGCAGGGATAGGATTAATATTTGCAAAGCTATTAGTGTCTGCCCTACGTATCATACCTGAAACGATAATTTAAAAAAGTAAAACAAGAATGACTTCTTCTTTCTGTCAAGAAAGACAGCTTCCTGCATAAAAAAATATAAAAAAAGAATTTTTTTTTTTAAAAAATGGGTTACAAAAAATTGGTTTCCTCAAGGAGCAAAAGCAGCCCTGAAGGTTACAGCTCTAAAGGTTGTTTTCCACTGCCTCTGTTTTTCAAATGTGAGAATGTCCTTTTATAAGCACCCCAGTAAGAGTTTAAAACATTCTCTCAGGGACTGTAAATCCACTACTTTTCTCTTCTAAATTTTTAAGAGGTACCAATGTTCCCTTAAATTGCACACAAGGGAGTTGAAAGAATCAAGATTATTCTCAAGTACATCAAATTCAGTTTCAAGAGTCTTTATGACACACAAAACTGCATCAAGGGACATTTAATAGGCACAACAGATTCAATCCTGAAAGGTGACAGAGCACTGCACCAACATATAAGCAGTGTTAATCAAAACTGAAACAGAAGGCAACTGTTAAAGATGTGTTGCCCAGGAAATCACTGCTTAATGCAACACCAAGCTATTCATTGATATTAATACAACATCAAGTAGCTCTTTTTATTTAACTCTCTTTAGGCAAAACATTGACCTGAGCTGAATGTCTTCAAGAAGTAGCAGAGCAGAGATGGCGTCTGACAGAACGCTTTTACTTGCTGATCCTTCTGTACAGACACCAAAATTGCAAAACCGATTCCCTGTACATTGCATACAGAACAGTGAATGGGCTGGGTTTTGGGGTAAGAGAACCCCTTCCAGAGCACTGCAACACCTACTAAAGAGAAAAATAACTGTTACAGCTTCACCCATAACAAGACAAAATAAAAAATTTGAAATCCTGGGGTCACTTCCACACCAGAACGTTAAATCTCACAGAAATCTATCAGAAGCTAATTTTTGAGACCAGCTAATGAACATGCTACTGAAGAACATACTGAATTTCCACTACAATTTAAAAAAGGTAAGGCATTACATTTACATCTGTTTATCCTGAATGGAAGCATACCCTATGACTGGATTTGAGTATTTCATGGTGTCAGATATTAATGACTACTAATACTCAGCTAGAAACACGGGAGTAAGAGGCCTTCATTTTTAGCATGTTCCAAGTTGTACATATAAAAATGTACAGTAATAGTAAATATCTTTCACTAGTAGAAAAAACCCTATTTCCTCATCACCCAGAGGAAGGCAGTAGAGAAGACCAGGCTTAGGTTTGTCATAACACTGAACGCAAATACAAGAGAGGTATGCAAGAAAGGAGGAATATTATGCAACATGTACTTAGGTAACTGGTGTCAAAAATCCCATTATGTGAATGCTATAATGTGCATAGAGAGAATGAAAATTTGGTCCTAGTTTAATGAAAAATTATAAACAACTCCAAAAAAAAAAAAGTGTAAGCATTAACATCGGTTTCTAGGAAGCAACAAAGAAGCTTCACTACAAGATGACTAAGAAAGGACCTGCAGTCTTTATTCCCTACACTACCGATAAGTAGTAATTGTATACCTTTCCTTAAATACATCAAATCCATCTTTAAGCAGCATACAGTGCTCAACCTCTCAGCTCTGGGCTGCAAGATTATGCCTCAGAATTTCATATGTCATTTCTCATAGCTAGAAACAGTCTTCTCATTTCCAGTTTAAATTATTTATCTCCGGTTTAAAGCTTATTTGTTCATTACTGATATTGACCCTTAACTTCAATAGCTCTTTTGAATTTCTCCAAGTTCGTACACCTGCAGGGAGCCTGAGCTAATTAGGATGGGCACTTTGCCACATCAGGGCACTCCGCCACATCAGGGCACTGTCCAGCTCCTTTCCACTCGAGTCTGAATTTACTTTTCTGGAATTATACACAGTATTTCAGGTAAGGACTTAATGATGCTTTGAACACTGATAGTTTCAGTTCCGTACGCCTCCTCAAAACAGATTGTCTGACATGCAGTAAGGCCATGGAGGGCTTACTCATGCTCTTGGCACACTCATGGCTCCCAATCGTCTGGGACATGAATATATGTTCAGACAATCCACTCATCATCAAATGATGAGAACCTTCGGTTTGTAGAATTATCTCTGTTGTGCGGTTGAAGAGCTTGTGATTAAACCCTTAATGTGCATTAATAACTAGTTTGTTAAAATTACTCTTCTTTCTATAATTTCATTAAACAAAGTAATTCAATTTTTCAATTGTAATACCCTAACTTCCAAGGTTGTTTTCTTTCATTCATTTTTTTTTTCCCCAAGCAGATTCATCGTTATTCTGTGTTATTATTTATTTTGGACCACTCCAACACAGCTCTTCAGGGTAAGATCCCCTCCATATACCTCCTTATCTGCTCACCATGCAACTCTTTAGTCACAGTATATTTATTCTCCTCGTCCTCATTTTTTTCTATTTACATGATTTTCCAAGGTGATGGCATATCAAAAGCTTCACTGAAGTCCATAAGTGCTTCTTTCAGCTTGCTGTTGCCACAGTACTTTCCAAACTGGTAAAAAACTTTTCTACAGAGAGGCTACTTCTCAAAGTAAGGCACTGAAGATACACTGTAAAGCCTGTACTTACAACTTGGATTTTGCTTTCCATGGGAAATGAAATATATGAAGATGTTTCCTGCTTTCACATGCACATTATCTTATATTATTACTCACAATTAAAGATTAGACTGGGAGAAAACAGTCTCTGCACCACCTATGCAGTATTTAACTGTTGGACATGTACATATGCATGCAGTAACAACCAAAGATCAAGGACAAAAAGTATTTTGTTTGATTAAAGATCCTCCCGGAATAAAGCAAATGCTGCTATCATTACAGATGCTTAATCTAAGTGCTTCTTCTGAGAACTTTCTTCCACTGCGTTCCTGTCTGGCTTCCTGAGAGTTATATCTGTCATATTTCTGCTGGCTTATTTGTAAATATAGAGAATAGGCAAACCTAAGTTCAGTTTGGTGAAACCTCAATAAATATTTCACCTCATATTTCTGACTGAAAAAGTAACCAAAATATTCTTAAAGCTATTTTGTCTTCCTCTTACTGAAGCATAAAATTGACATCTTTATGCAATATGCATATGTGAAAGCACTTTCTTGTACTCTTCTGAAAGCAACATTAGTGATCCCTTTGGTTATTTTTATTCTAAATCAAGAGTGATGGATATCATGGGTATATTTTTAAAAATTTGCCTTGTATTTTCAAATATCACATTGTAAAATGAGACCTGGCTAAATTGCCTTCCAGAAGAAAAGAGAAAGCATTTGGAAGTAGGAGGCCTTTTAAAACTAACTAAACATTCTTTCTGTTCATGTTGCAAGCAGTTAGCTTTCACTTAAGTGGTCAAACTGCATTACATTTATTACCTTTCAAACACATGGACCTATTTCTTTGCCAAAACTACACAGAAATGTTAATTATAGGGCTGTGCATATGTACATCTATTTCTTTACAGACACACACACATCAGGTAGAAATCTAACACCAAGATGAACAGCTGACTCTATATCATATGCAGGAGATAAAATGCCACGTGACCTGTTAACAGTGAATGCTGTCCTGAGTCTGACTGCAACACATCTGAGAAGCCCTTCTGTTCTCACGGAAATTCAGCAAATTTTTATATGCAAGAAAGATGATTTCCACTGATCAGACTTAAAACATTAGAAATTTCAAATAATGGCTGAAGACCTCAAAGCTTCCCATTGTTTAAAGAGTAACAGTGTGTTGGTTATGGCACAATATTGCCTGTACAAGGCAAACCTGGAAGTTGTTTGGAAAGGATGGCAAAATCCAGAAGGCAGAATTCCAGAGTTCAGAAGTACAAGCAATGTGTTAATGCAAGCATTCAGTTTGCCCCACTTCAAACACTTGCTGCCTCTATCACAATGATGATTTTAGATTTGCTAATCAGAGACAAGAAGCTGGCAAAATGAAACACGTAACTCACTGCAGAAACTAGTAAACTATGACAAATATGTCAGAACATTAATATTTCTAAACCCAGGATTTTAATTACGTATAAAATCAATAAGGCAGATTACTTACCTTTTTTTTTTTATGACTCCTGCTGTACTGCAACAGACCCCCAGTTTCCAAATGGATGAATAAAGCAGTAAATTTAAGCATTGCAAAAAAACCAGTGATCATTGCACCCTGACTTATAGCCTCTGAGTCTACATGGGTGAGTCTCAGCACAGCTGCATCAACCTGGACCAGAGTAAGGCCTGTATAGGATCTGAAATTAGAAAACAAATTCTGGGTGCCTTGTTCAGAAACTGCAGCAGAACTCTTTTTTCAGTTTGGTGAGAAATCAGTTCTCACACCTCTTCCTAAGCTAATTTACAAAATTATCTCTCTTTGCTTACATTCACTGTTTTTTCATTTAGGTCTCTTCTATTCCTTACTTATTTATTATTCAGTTACTCAGTCTAATTTTTTCTTCTCTTTTGGCTGTTTTAGTTCCTTATCCACTTAATACTTATCCCAAAGCATTTTACAATCTGTGCTACCCTGCTAACTTTTTCCGGTGTTGAGTAGTCACATCAGGAAACCTTTTCTCCTCATGGCTTAAATTTACCAAAATTCCTCTTAGTTTTCAAGCTCTTGGCCTGATAACTCTTCCAATTTATATTCCAGCAATGAAGAGAAAATTTTGCTTTTCTTATGTGAAGCATGACTTGTTTATGTAGTAGAAGAGCTGAGAGAAGAAAGCCAGAACTTCTGGCCCCTGCTTATAAATGCATTGCCTATTATTCAAACTACTTTTATAACATAATATTGTAATGGTGGTATATTTGTAAATTGCAATACATTATTCTGTCATGCTCTCCTGTTGTCAGAGGATGGAACTCTGGTTAGGATCTGGCAAGAGGCTCTCATTTCTTTAACTCAGTACCTGATATTACTAATTCCTAAATTGAGACATCCTCTTTAGAGGACAGCCAAAAATATGTAGTAAGGGTGATGTATCCATTCCAAAAGAATGCCTACACACAGCTGGCTGGCTCACCTGTGAGAGAAAACCTTCCCTGAGTTTCCCCGGATCAGCTGTCGATGGCTTTTGTTACCTGCCAAACACCCCTTCAGCAGAGTGACAGGCTAGGTGCTCCCATGAATTTCAGTATAGAACAGGAGATGTCAGTGCAACCAGAGAAATTAAGTGACCCAATGCATTACAAAGATACATAATAAAGCCAGCTCCATTTGTATCTATTATTCTGGGGGTTGCTTTGTATTTACTTAGCTATTACTAAGGCAAAATAACACGCATGGATATTACAGGTATATTGGCCTATGCGATACAGCTGAGCACTAAGAAAGTAAGTTAGTTTTATGGTAAGTAGTATTAATTAACAATGGAAGCAGTTCCACCTTTCTGGAATATTTCTTAATAATCATTATTGGAGAAGTAAGACCTAATAACGTCTCTATCATACAGACTTTTGACTCAATTCAGGACAGATCTCTGTCTCTACAGGTGTTAATATTACATAGTCTACATATACTTCAAGTCTGAGGCTGTAAGAGCCAGACTAGTAACAACATTTAGCAGTAACCTATTTCAACACGGGTAATGCATCAAAGATTGAATTATTCAGCATCAATATGCAGCTTTGATGTCTTAAATAAGTCTTCCCATATGTCTGTGTCCTGTCTGAGCCCAAGTACCACCAGAGTAGACATTCATATATAATTTTATAAGCATACTCAGTCAAACTATCATTTTACAAGCCTTACAGCTTACCATCTTTTAGAAAAAAATAAGTCATTTCTTGTGTGTATATACAGCATACTTTTTTAAGCAGGAATAATACGAACTTATGTGTTGTGTCAGAAGCCAGTCAACTAAAGATATGGTAGCTGGGATTATTTAGTGTAAAAAACGTGTCACACGGTACGCCTTTTCACCTCACATTCTTGAAAAGGATGGATTACACAGGTGGTCTCTGGGCTGAAATACTTCAGTATCACATCAAGGGGATATACTCAGCCAGATATTGTGAAAGTATAAGCTAGAGCCATTATTTCCAGGCTATTATTATTAGACTTTGCAGTATTTTCTGTAGCAGCAGCCTGCTGCTTCACAACCAGCTGGTTATCGTGTTCAAAGCTCTTCAAAATTCTCTCTGGAGTTTCTTTGGACCTCCCTCCAGAAAGATTCCATTCTCTTTGGACTTAGGAGACATAAGAAGACTAGTTTGCGTCAGAGTTTTTTAAGAGCTAGCTTTATTTATCTCAGAAAAGTGGAATTATCAAACTACATCTGACCTGTACATTCCAGCCTTCAGAAAAACCTTTTTGAAAATGTTATTAAAGATGAGACAAGCCTGATCATGACCTTGTTCTGAATTTAGCTCTACATGTATTTTGAAGGCATACAAAAATCTGGAATTGGAATAAGCCCCCAAATCAGAGAGATCAAACTGAGAAGAATGTCACTGCAGGGTAACTAGCAGTCCTGTGCTGTGTGCTTTCAATTAACCCAGGAGAAAAAAATACAGTAATTTTAGCTGAACTAATAGTTTAGCTCCAAACATTTAACAGATTAACTGTGCAATTCTCATATACTAACATCATAACTTCTTTATGAATAGGTTCCTATGCAACAGTATGAAAAGGTCCCAAGCACAGAAGTGAATACTGGATGTATTTTAGCACAAGTTGCAGCAGGTGTAAACCAGTAGGGTGAACAGGAGTATGGGATTTGGCTTCACCACTTATTTGCTTTGGAAAAATGTTTCATGGGCAACACCTACGTCTTTGCTATTTAAACTACAAGATCCTAAGAGAAACAACTTATGATCACTACTGCTAATGTCCATATTCCAGCTTTCAAGGTGGAGAAGCCCATGTTAATCCAGGTACCAAAAGCCATGCAGCTGTGTAAGCATTCCCCAGGCTGTGTTCTCAACCCTGTTGCTGCTAGCTATAAACCTCTAATACCTGAGCAAGCCCGTAGTAAAAGTACTTCTTTGGTATCTCTGCATAGCATTGCATCACATCATGTAAACATACACATTATGTACCCAGACATGCCTAAGACAGTAGGTCCTGAACTTGATCTGAGCCACCAGATTACCTTTACATAAGTAATAGCTTGCTATTTCTTGAAGCTGCCATGTACATATTTGTTCTTATGCACACATAGAAAACAATGCTGGACAAAAAATGTTGAGATAGGGACATATCAGGGTTTACAAAGTTCAAAGACTCCAAAGTTACTTTAGGGTACAAATGGAGGTGAGAAGAGGAAGGGGAGGAAGAAAGAAAAACTCCCTAGTGGTGAGTGGGGAAGAGCAGTGATCAACACCCTGGACAATATCTTCCGCAGGTTATTCACTATAAAGCACTGTGATGATCAACATGGCATCATTTCTCCAAGCATTATACACTTTTAATCAGGATCCTCTCAAACTCCCTGTCGGTAGTTACTACTTATGATGTTTTAAGTGGGACCAGAACATGTTGATATAAGTATTGCATACTTGCTGGTTACCCAGCTTTTGTGCATAGATATGTCCCACAGAACCTTACTGAACAGGTTCCTGCAGAGGCTGAAGTCTGCTTTCTTGAAGTCCAGGACAGTGAGTTTGCTGCATGCCCTTCTCACTGCCCTAAGGAGCTTGAACTTGACCATCTCATGACTGCTACTGCCAGGCTGCCTTGAGCACCATACACCCCACCAGCCCCTCTCTGTTCATGAGCACAAGGCCAAGTCTTTCTTCCTTAACCTGCCATTCCAATACTGTTATTTCTTGTATTCTGCACTATGTTTTGGCCCTCCTCTATTCTAAAAGCTTATAAAATACTGAGTAAGAAAAGGTAGGAAATGAAGGGAAAGGATGATTCTTACAGGAGTGGCATCAGCTTCCCATGAATCTCTGCCTTAAAAGAAGTATTAGGATTTGCAGATGCAAAACCACCAACATGGTGCAAAAACACCAGCATGAAATGAGGGAAAGGACTCTGCCATGGAGGCCCTGGAAAGGTGACACTGCTACAGCAGCTATTTTCAGTTACAGTGCTGGAAGTGGAAGGCTTGCTACAGACTGGGAAATAGGAAGTTCCTCATCATGGCAAAGGATATGACATCTAGGGCAGTGCGCAACAAGACGTTTGGCAGGGAAGTAGAAAAGATTTTGGCTTAGATAGAGGCACTCGCTACACTTGCCTGGTCCCTTTTTGCACAAACTTTTTTTCCTTAAAAACCCAGAGAAGACTCAAATTATATTTTTGCCACTAACACTTTCTTGTAATAAGGTTACTTTTTGTACTTATTTAGTTGTTCTTTGAGATCTTTATGTTCATCATCCTATCAAGCATTGTACTATGTTACTCATAGGTATTTAGATTATATTTTATATGTTTATTTGCTCGTATTATGCCTGTAACAAGTATAATATTAAATACTGCACTGTAGTAACAGTAAAAATTGCTACATTTCACCACTTTTTTGGATGAGGAAAAACAAACACCTTAAATTGCATTACTGGCTATGCACCATAAACACCTAATACAGCATTCTCGCTTTAAATGCTCAGGTCTGTAAAGAGATACTTTTGCATTTCCATTTGTATAAAAATGCCATTGGTGGTTTATACTCAATGAGATTCCCTCAGTGCTGAAGGAGATTTATTTGGATATGCCCTCATTAATGCTAACTGGCAGAATACACATAAATTCCCTATGTATTAATGAGAAAAAAAAAACCTCTGCAACCCTTTTCTATTTGAAAATCCTAAGGAAACACAGGTTTCAAAGCATGATTATGTGATTGTTTTGAAATAACCAATATTTTGCCTCCTCCATACTTCTGTTTCTAATTATGAAACACTTTGCATTTAAAACCACTGGTACAGGCACATCCACTGTTACCCTGAATATTCTGTTCTTAGTCAGAGTCCTGGCAATAAATAAATAATTTTAACTTGATTAAAAAAAAGCATAAAAGCAATTTCTATTTCAGAAAAGTTTTGATTTGTTACAGAAAAGGGGTTGACTTGTAACTAGTTTACCTGATACAAATTCAGGACTGGAAACACAGCAATACCAATCCAACTCAATTCCTCTGAATGTCATGAACTCAGCAGGAGAGCAAGATGATTATGGCCACCATAACTGTATTTCATTAGCAACTCTTCAAATAAGTGCTACACATTTAAAACTCAACTAATAGAAAATACTAGTGAAGGGTGACGTCTCTCAAATCTCTTTAGCACTATGATTTCTCTAATATTGCCAGTTAAAAACTCCACAGTTCCCGTGCTGCTGGTTGATCAGAGAAATGCACTGTAATTTCTGTAGAGTTTAAATTTTCATAATCTATCTGTCATAATACCCAAATACAATCAAGGAAGACAAGTACTCCCTAAATGATTTTCTTTAGCAATGAAAACAGAACAAGAAAAGTTGCGCTCAAATTAAATGTATGAAAATTTGGTATTATTAGTAATTACACCTTGGCTCTGACACTAGCTCCTTTTTTCACCTAGTCTAAGTCAACCTGATTCACAGCACATCTCTTACTTTGGAGGGAAAAAAAAAAGTGTTAATGCGAGTTGGGCTGATGTACTTATGGTGAAATTGAATATGATGCACTTATGGTGAAAATGAAGTGGTGAAATTAGCTGATGTCTGCTCAGAACTGTCACAAGTATATGCAATATTCTCTTGTTAGTATTGAAATATGCACTGCGTGAAGTTACCCAAACACATTACAGTTCTCAAAATTGTGTGAGTTATTTCTCTTACTGTGTAGATGAAGCACTGAATAAACTGAATTTTTAACACAAAAAGAGCTGCAAGTTATAAAATCAACTTCTTGCAGACACCAATGTGGATGGGTCAAGTTATAACTGGTTACATCTAGAACAAAGGTGATCTGCTGCTAGTACAGGTTTTCTAGTTTTCTGTTAACAAAACTCCCTTCCATCAAAAAGTATCCCACTTCAGTTAAGCATGATAACAATGTCATCGTATAAATCACATAAATCACAGTCATTCTTTAACAAAAAAGAGTAAAGCTTATTGTCATAAAGATTTAGTTGCTACATAAAAGACACCAAAGAAAAAGCTACTGTTACATGACTCCAGAGACAGTTACCATTGTAATAGTCTAATATTCGACAACTGTCAGGAGCTTTCCAAACACCAGTCAGCTTGGGTGCTTTAAGCAGTCAGGAGACAGAGCAGTAGAATGCAAGGCAGGCACAAATGCTGCACCCCACCCTGAAATGAACAGCAAAAGTTAACCTGCTCACATTCGCACATATATAACGAACTAAACTACAGCTCCTCCTGCCTCCTTGGGATCATATGCTTTGATACTGGAAACATAAATGTAGAAATGCCATAAAACAGACTTGCTGTTCTGCTTCCAGCAGTGGGCAGTAGCAGATTTCTACACAGGAATCAAGTGATAAATGGGATTAGAGTGTACTTAAAGCACAGACAGATGGTCACTCTGTTTAGCATTACCATTTCAGTGTAAACTAAAAAGTTGTACGCCATCTTCTACTATAACAATACAGACAGGGTCACTCAGAACACTTTCTCATTCTGCACGGACACACTGCAAGCAAAAACAACATGCAAGGCGTACATAAAGGGTTCTAGCTGGAAAGGAAATACAACAAGTATAAACGCATATTTTAGAGCCCATATGTGACCCAGCAGGGTATGTTGATCTAATATAGCCATGCTCATAAGAATCTGATGCACACTGCAAAAATACATTTCAAGATTGTCATGGACAAATTAAAAAATCTATTTTAGCTCTTTTAACCATTAAGTGTTTATCAAATACATTTTCATGACAAAGAGCTGCAGTCCATAATAGTAAAACGGAGAGAAACTTTAGGCTTCCTCATACTTTAACATTTGAAAAGGTGAAGATAAAACAATAAGGAATACAAGCAAAAATGCTCAAGAAACAGCTCACACCATCTGATTTAATTGGGTTATAGAATTAAGTTGTGCCAAGAAAGGATCTCAAACTTTGCAGTCATTTTAACAGCTATGGATAGATAGTTTAAAGGCCATCAAAGTGAAAGCTCATGATAAAATGAGTCATAGAACTGAAGCTGCCAAAAAAGTGAAGGGCATACATAATAAGCACCTACTAGGGCTGCTGGGCTATTTGGCATGTATCGTACGACTGATTGTTGAATGCACCACTCTAGAAATGCAGAAAAGCACAGATACATAAAAAGTGGAACCCTTGAGAAGCTTTTGTCTGACTGAAGCTAATGGTTACAAAACTGTCTCAACACTCGGTTTTATTCTTTCCATTACAGGGTTGGGATTGTCTGAGAGTTCATCCTATTTAATTGACTTTTTTCTTATATATCTTAGGATAAGGTTTTAATTTGGTGAGTGTGAAAGAGAAAGTAAGGATAATCACCTACCAAAATGCAACTGAGGCAACAATAAATACTTCAGATGCAGTTGGTTAAGAAGCTAGTTCCATAAAACTTCCGGCATTTGGCCCCATTAAAAGATGAAAACACAAGGAAACTGCAAAGCTTCACTCAAATGGTGTAAACTTGCCTTCCTGCTAAGGGAAGACATAATTCAGGAATCATTCCCTACTGCCTCAAAAGACCTCCTGGGTGCTGGGAGTTTGCTCAAGTTAAGCATGAAGGGTCAAGTTCCCTTGTTTCATAGCTAGACCATGCTCCTGCTTTTTTTAAGAAAGCCTGTGATTGAAGGATATTTGGTAGAGATCAAATGGGGACTACTGAACTTGGCGACATTCCCTTAGTCAGCCCCTTCTCTGACTCAACAGCAGGGAGGCTAAGACTGGCCACTTTCAGTAGCTGGCATGCTTAGCAATGGAACTCCTCTCACCACTTCACAATAGTAAGTGCATGCACAAGAGCAGTATATAAGTGAAGGAATACTTCAAATAATCCATTTATGTGCCATAAGGAATTTTAACATGCTCATGTTACCCAATATTACCGTTGAAAATTTGCCTGTGCAGGAGCACTACAAAAAACCTGTTTCTAAAGTCAAAGCATCACATATTGGTAGAAACTTTAACCACCTGGGGTGAAAAGCCCAAGTGTGCAGCCCTGCCCCTGCTCTACCACCTGCTGGAGGCAAGTCAGTTCAAAGATAAACTTCTTGTTCTTCGACCTAGACGTCTTCCTTAAATATACCAGAACTAGGTCTCACCCTCCCAAACAGGAAAAGTGCAAAATCCTGTCTTTAAACAATACTGCTTCTTGTGAGAACAAATGTGGTTAACTGTTGCAAAGTTAAATCAACACTGATAGTAAAATGTAGCACAGTATCTATTCTAATGATGCATTCATTTAACTCGTAAGGATAAGCTAAGCTCTTTACCAAAAAATATAAGAAGGAAAAGACGTGTGCCACAAAAACAGCTGGAGCAAGGCCGGGCAAACCCAGCATGTGGCTGTGCTCACCGGACACAGCTCATGAGTAAAAGAGCTGTTTGCTTGTATTCCCCAGCAAATGAGGATAAAGGGAAAGAAAAGAACAGCAACGGAGTCATACTCAGTCATGACATCACCTAGCTGCAGGGGAAGCGTGTCAGCCAACAGCTGTCACCAGCTAGGAGATGGCTCAGGGGCTGACAGATGAGGTGTCACAGCAGAACCAGCAGCAAGGCTGTGACACTATTAACTGCTGGGTGACGGATGGCACAGCACAGATGACACAAGGGCTGTGCAAACCGAGCTGCCCAGCACAGCCACAATCAGCCATGCTCACACAAGTGGCCCTGACCTGCAACAGAGAAATCACCCAACTACCATTTCTTACTGGTACAGAGGTAAGCCATGAAGTACCTTTGGCCATCTTTTCTCAGAAGGCTCAAGAAGGCCTTCAACTTGGAAAATATCAATTCCAGCAACCTGAGAAGCTGCTCCAGCAATCTGCTGGCCACACTAGCTCCTAGCCTTTCATGACGAGGGCATCCAAACCCTAACTTGCTCAAACGATCTGTTTGGCTTAAGTCCCAGCAACTTAAGGTTTGGAAGCATCACACGTGGATCAAGGATATTTTCCCTATTATTGATAGGCATCAAGGAACATAACCCTGTTATGAACAATGACTTTACAAATCACTGTGGCTTCTGTAATTGAAGTTGAACTGTTCATGTAAACAAAGAGACAGAACAAAGATATTCAGAGAAATCAAAGGAATGAATCAACCATGAGACCACAGCAACTCTATCCCTAGATAGTTGGTGAGTTCAATGCAATTTAGATTATAGTCAGTAAGTCAAACTTCAGCTTGCGTTATTAATGAGCTCATAATAACTTCCTCTAGGATATATATTACTTCCAATCTTGTTAAAAGTTCCTTTGATAATTTATTCATCACTTCGCCTTTTTAGAGTTACAATGCATTTCTTAACACATTTAGCATGTAAGTCCTTCTGGAAAAAGGTTTTTGACCTTAGGTAATTTGAACTGTCATGATTTATTGTGCCAGGACTAGAGAGGGTAATTCCAAATATTCTGTTCAGAAAGATCTACGAAAAGACAAACGAAGAAATGAAAAGTCACCATTGGCAGAGACTATAACCTCACAATAATTTGGCCTTCCCTGAGAATATTTTAACTACAAAACAAAAGTATAAAAATAGACAGTGTAGATAAATAATGCCAATAATAGAAAGCTATCGAAGTAATAAAAGAAAGATGTATGAAAACAGAACAACATTGCAATACTTAGCATTACTGAGCATTTTACAACCCATTATATACCTGTTTTATATTTAATAATTCTAACATACTTTTTTTTTTTCAGAAAACATATGGTTTGAAAAAAAAAAAGACTGTCCCTTCTTGCAACATTCCTCAGAGAAAATGAGGGTGAGTGGAAAAGAAGGCATGATTGATTATGAAAATAAGCTGCAAGCTTAGATTTACACAAACTTAACACACATTGTGCCTCAATATATCAATCTATGAAATGTTTATAATTTTATCTGGAATATGACACTTGAAAAAGGCCTCCAAATACATACATACACACAAACAAAACTCCTTAAAAAAACAGGAAGACAGAGTGAGAAGCACAGAAACAACCAGACTCCCCAAAGCACAGGGGTTTGTAGATAAGAGTCACTATTTTGCACTACACAAAATGAAGAAATTAATAAAATCACATACTTGATGGGCAGGTAGGTAAAATTTAATTTAAGAGAAAACAAAGAACATCCACTTTTGGGCTTCCCCTTTGAGAGATATTCATACAGAATAAATTTGAGATATTTGCTTCCTAACAGCTACCTATGTGAACACCTTACTTACGTGAAATGTGACATAGTAAGTCTCTCTCCATGCTTGACAGGTTAAAAAACACCAGCTCACAGCTTTTCAGAGATTTTACATCATTTGCTACTATCACCACTTTCAGAGGAAATTTTAGCTTCTGGTACTAACATACTCAAGCCTAAAACATTCATGGTGATATTACTATTTTCCATAATTAGGTGTTAAAGTACAAGATACTCAAATGTTGCAAAGAGTCCTATAAGACTGTTCAGGTTTTTAAGATCTGAAATACATGTTGTGTGTATTGCAAATGGACACTATTTTTTCTCGTTCAAAGAGGAAATACAGCAATCTGGCACAGGTTAACTTCTAATAAGATTGCAAAAGTTATCTGATTAAATGCCCTATACAAGTTTGACAGCAATGATAGATTTCTACTGATCTAAAAATTAAATTTCAGACCTCAGCTGTTCAAAGAACACAAGGAAAGGATGGGCGGTGAGGTCCCTGTCCTTTATACTTTATAGAAATCTACACTTACAACACCTTTGAAATTCTTGGTTCCGCTGAAGAGTATTTCTAAGCGTTATTGTCTGTATTTGACTCTGAAGGGAATTGACTTTTTTTGACCTAAGCAAATCTGTATCCCTACTGTAGTGCATAATCGATTCATTTTAATATCTGAGCAAATCAATACACTATTTTGTTCTAGTGATACACTAACAGCATTAATAGCTGAGATACCTTACTGAACACAACCACATAGTATAACATTTCTAGTTTAATTCATTCTGACAAATATAACCGAAGAGAGTCTAACAAAAACAACAGTCAATTAACAAACCTCACTTCATCGAGGAGTTTGAGGCTGCATGAAATGACCATTTTGCATATGGTTTATGAGAACATACTTATAAAATTAAAGTGTCTCTGTTTTGTGTGCTGCTTATGGGAAGGATTAGAGGTAAAAATAACACTACAGAAACCAACAAATATTGTTTGTGTTGGATACAAACATTTAAATTCCAGTATTTTACATCCACATGACCCAAAGAATTGTTCGGTACCATTCAGCGCAAATTCCTACTATTCAGATTTTCAGACAGCATATGTGTGTATATATATATATATATATATATATATATATACACACACACTGTTAAATATTGTCATACATATGAATGTATACCAATTAGTGCATCAACACTGTTTTAGACTTTGTTGGGAGTTTGGGGGTTTTGTTCTTGTTTGGGGGATTTTTTTGGTTGTTTTGTTTATCCTTCCCCCCTTCCACGTCCCTTGAAGTTTTTATTCATCCAGTTTGAACACTGGAGAGTAGACTACGCCCAGCTCTTGTTCTATTAGAATACACCCAGAATTCTACATGAGATTTGACTTTACCTCAGCTGAAAGAGGTTCAGCTGATAAACCTGTTTTTCACAGCTGTGTCTTACAGCTGGCCCCTAAGCAACCTCAAATTAATGTTTCAAAGGCCATTCTGCTCCTCTGGCTTCCTCAGCTGAAGTCCCTTGCTTATAACTGAAGTTCTTGTATTTACTTGACTACACAGGTTTGGAATTTGGACACTGCATCTCATTGGCTACATTCCAGGTCTAACAGTCATGTTATCAGCACATTTCTTTTGTACACGATTGTTTTCTTTCAAATTCTGTGAAAATGCCACACACAATCATTCGGTTAGACTGAACTATGCATAATTGTGACACCAAGACCATCTGCTATCATCCCTGGTGTTCTTGAAACATCACACTTAAGAGTAAATTCATCTTTTGGAAGGAATGTTCTTCCCAGTTCTCTCTGACACTGACATTCCCACACTGTAACAGCCTTTAGGACCATGTGGAAGGAAGGAAAAGAAGTACTGGGTGGAACATTAATTTGTTTTCAGTGAATACTCTATCCAATAGGAAAATGAATCATTGTTTTTACCAAGAACCCAATCTAAATCATCAAAAAATGTTTACACATCAAAATCGAAGCACACCAGACCAAAAAAAGTACTTATAAGGCAAAAAAAGTTCCGGCTTCAGTGTAGGAATTGGCTTTCATATGTGTTGTTAACATGGGATTTTTATTTAAGACTTCATTAAGACTGACCAGAAAGAGATACTGGTATGCTGAAACTGAGAATACGAGGTTCTATACCAAGCGCTATTTGTCAAAACAATGTTTCTGTAGCTTTTCTAACACAAGGATTGTGAAAAATTGCTCAAAAATATGTTAGAGACTAGTCTGGATCATGCTGACCTCAAGTCCCTCAGTCCTCTCTTCCTCAGCTCATCCAGCCTCAGTGAAACCTCAGAATCTCTGTAGCTAAAGCCTACAATTTCTCTCTATTGTTTTATTTCATTACTCCAGAGCATCAGATACCATTTGCAGCATTTAACATAAAAGTGAACAGAGAAAGCTAAAAGAAAAAGAGGAAAAAAAAAAAAAAGAATAAGGGAGAAGGCTTGTTGTTCAGGTAAAGTCAAAAGCCCTTGAAAATACGATATCAACTGCCCTGCGCTGCTCTTTCATAAACAGCACCCAGCAGGTGTTCCATTTCTTACTCTTCATACTGTGCAGATAATGTCATTACCCAAGTATGATTGAAAAAGGGCAGCTTAAAAAATACAAGCATCAATAGGCTGACAGCAGGTGACCTAGTCATTCATGTTTTTAACCCTGACATTCATTTCCTCCATATGCTATACTTTCATGGAGTGTTTGTGAACCACATTTAGGTGAAAATAATTTTTCTTTTGAACAGTTTATTTTCTGACACTGAAGCAATTTCCTGCTATGTTATGTTCATGAGAGAGGCAAGACCTGGGTCACCTGAAAAAGAGTACCAAGGTACACATGGTCACAAAAAAAAAAAAAAGGTATTCTCCTGGTGACACTGCTATGATTTGACATTTAGGAGCCTCTTTCTGCACTTGTCACTTTTATCTTACTTTCCAGTGACTCAACAATTTGCCCCCTTGTCAAGTCTTTGTTCTTCTGCAGGTTCGAGTTTCTCCAAAGTAAAGCAGCTTCAAATAGATAATAGTATTTTCTTTTTCCTATCATCTACCACATCAGCAATTCAAATGGGATGAGTGAAAAAGTGAAACGATAGTTAATACATAAGAGTTTAATGCAAATCCATGATACGTACAGAAAGTCCATTAGGGAACTGCAAATTCCTGCATGCAAAGAGCTAAGAGAAGAAAACTTGAATTCTGCTCTATGGGAAAAGATGTTTCATTTTTTTCCTCCATGTTCTAAATTAAATACAAACAAATATTTGAAACATCTCATAAAAAGTGCATCAGTCAAAACAGTCAACAGCCAATTGGGATTTATTTATGCATTTGAAGCCAATTCTCCCACATTCAAACTGAACCCTCAGCCTATAAGCTTTATAACCTTCTCCAAATTCCAGCTTCCACCTTTCTAACATTAGGTATGCTCCTGCTCCCCTATTCACACTCCTACAAGTACCGCACTTTACTCATATAACTACTATACTGTTACCACTGTATTGGATTTGGGGGTACTGCACCACAAGATGTAATAAGTGAGCAGAATGAAGCCAGGGAATCTATAATGCAAAACTAGAGTCAGCTTATATCCCTTCCCACAGTAACTGCTGTACTCAGTGTATACACTTCTGATCTGAAATCCTCTTCCCTAGGGGAATGGAAATTTGAAATAATAACTTCCTTTTATTTCAATCACTGCCTTTCTTGGAAATGTACTTTAATATAAGAAGCTTTAACTATTTTAACACACATTACTTCCTAACACAAGGCTGCTCATGAACTGTAGACGTACTTATTTCCTCTTAGATTGTTTTCCCATTGTTGTGTTTTGAAACAACTAAATCAGCTACTAGCTGTTCATCAGGTCAGTTTCACTTTGCCTGTCTGCTTTTCTGCTCCTGTTCTCCATACCATTCTGTGCAACATTACGGTAGCTGCTACTCACTGGACTTAAAATTTACTAATACCTCTGGAACTTTTTCACTTTAAAAAAATTAAGGAAAACTGTTTCTAATCCATTATTTTTATCAATAAAAATATTAATATTTAGAAAAGTTTTGAAATACAATGCTAACCACATAATAAATAAAGACTGGAAAGTATGGCTGAAGCCATCACAAGCATGCTCATTGTCCTCGGAGGGGATCAGATCAAGTCTTACAGGATTGGCAATGTTTCATCAGTACTGAAGTTTAAAATTTACTACCTTTCAAGAAAAGTGACTTAAATAATTTTAATTTGGTGCATTTCAAGACCAACCATAAAAGCTTAAGAAGGAGTGAGAAACCAAACACATTTTCTACCAGAGCATCTGTCGTGGTTTAAACCCAACCATGCAGCTCGTTCACTCACTCAACCCCCCTTTCTTGCCCTCCCCTTGCTCACGGAGGGATGGGGAGGAGAATCAAAAGAATGCA
>JBCJKH010063551.1:0-10071 GCA_039877255.1 Loriculus beryllinus
AACCCCAACCCCGACCCCGGCCCCGACCCCGGCCCCGACCCCGACCCCTTCTCCGGCTTCGGCTTCAACCCCGGCCCGCCCCGCACGCCGCACCGCCCCGCCCCGCGGCCGCCCCGCGGGAGGCTGCCCCGGCCCTGGCCCCGCTGCCGGCCGGGCCCCGGAGGGCTTTACCCGGCGTGGTGCAGGTGCGGTGCGGTGCGGTGCGGAGCTCCCGCCCCGCGGTCCGCAGCGCAGAGCTGTGTGCCCAGCGCTCCCCCGCGGTACGCGGCGGGGACGTGCCGGGGCAGAACGCGGCTGCGGAAAGGTCACCGGTCTCCCGGCTGCCTTCAAAAGTAGCGGGTAGTTGTAAAGAAATATTACCCCGCTTTATTAAATCATCCCTCTCCCGGGGCGTGATCCAAAGCCTCCTGAAGTCGGCAGGAGTGTTTGAATAGGTCGGTGCGGTTCTCTCCTGACACTGCTCTGATTTGGTTCTTATTTATTTTTTTTAATATCGGCCGTGCTTGGAGTCACCGCAGATTTTACGCGTGGATATCTGCGTCTGCCTCTTTACCCTGTGTAATCTTGTATCCTCGTGTGCTGCTTTGTGGAGATCCTTCTGATGTGCACACAAAGCTGCATATGCCATAGTTTTAAACATAGAACACTGTGTCTTTTGAATTTCCTGTAGGCATAAAAATAAGCTTAATCACATTCTTTTCTCCTTACTTTGCCAGTTAAAAATGCATCGTGGAGGAATATATGCTCTAACGTGTTGCAAGTGAGGCAGTTGTGCCAAACGACAGCTGAGCAAAGCGAAGGGAGGGAGGGGAGTGCACAACCCGCAGGAACAGGCAAATCCATGTTTTTATTGAAAAAGGGACACGCGCTACCCAATGCCTGCAAGGAGGCACAGTGCAGTGTTAAAAGGGCAATTTCATTTTTTTTTTCTCTTCCCAACCTCACTAAAAATGAAAATACATTATTGCGGTGGACTAAAACATTTCTAAACCCAGCCATCATCATTAATATTAGAAAGCTTTTAAAAAAATATGGCCTCGCTCTGCAAGGGGAAGGCTCCATACAGTTTTGCCATTAATATATCGTGGATTAACACTGAAACCTCCAGTCCTGCACATTGCAGTGGAGTGTGAGGGTCAGAAGTTCAGAACAGTTTAAATATGAATTATTTAGCAAGTGCACACACGACACACTCTTCCCATTTTCACACAGCTTTTGTTTTGGGGTTTGTTTTGGGTTTTTTTTCCTTTGAGTTTTCTCCCTTCTTAAACACGAGAGCCCTGTTCAGTGTTATTTGCCCTGGTGCGGTGTTATTTGCCCAGCATATATATTTGACCCAGAATCCTACGAAGCCTATGAGAAGAAGTCTCAATGGGACTGTTGACCTAACAAGTAGCATGTCAGTCTCCCGGTGGCATTTGAATGTTCTCGCGGCGAATGCTCCGAGACAGGAGAGAGCATAAAGCAGAGATTCTTTGGAATCCTTAATTAGACACAGTGATTTTGGAGTACTGGCTTCTGCCGTCATCCTTTAGTGCCTAGTACTTTGTTTTGTGACCTTGAGGTTAAGGATACCTACCAGCCCTGTTTATTTTTAATAAAATCTTACAGTTATGTCAGACAGTTCTAGGTTTTATTTATTTTTAGCATAAGTGCTTCCATCTTATCTGCCTCACAGGTTTAAAGTAAGGATTTAGCTAATATTTGGACAGCACTTTTAAACGATGAAGCTCTATAGGTCTATTATACTGACTATTTTCTGCGTTTTTTGTTTTAGCCGTACTTTCACCAAAAAAAAAAAAATATACACAAAAAAGTGTACATTTGTAGTCTTTCACTTCAGGAAGATGGAACTCAAATCTTAACATTCGTTTTTCCCTTCAAATTTTGTTAAATACCTGATTTACAAATGCTGACATGGGGTCAGATTCTGATTTCACTTACAATTTAAAAGAATTTTTTGATACTTAGTGACTCTATTCTAGATCTGAACCAGTTTAACTCAGAATTAGAGCCACAATTTCATATTCATGAAGAAAAAGCGTATGATTACATTAAATTTAGCATTCTACATTAATTTTCTTGCTTCAATTTTCTTATTTTAGCACCTTCAGTAATTTGAGAAGAAATTGCTTCAATTTATTAGTATTATTTTTAATGCCTTTTTTTCTCTGTTCTGTTTCTGAGAAAGGCATCTACAGGTGGAGTTGAAGAGATGGGCAGGTGTCTGAAGAACAATTTGGGGGCATCCGGAAGTCACAGTGTTCAAGACTATTTTTAAATTAAGGTTAATACCTGGATCTGAAGAAATTCCTCCATTCTCGGTGCGCTATTCCTGTCACTGGGAATGGCGCATTGCCACTCACATCCATTCTCAGCATTTAGGAAGTCCTATCTTTTCATTTAGTGCATATTTTATAGGAGGAAAACCTGTGTCCAAGTAACAGCACCGAAAATACGGATCCCTAAAACGCTAGTGAAACAAAAGGTCTATTTACAGGAAAACAAATATTCTGTGCTGAAGGTTTTATTTGGATGGGTGTGTGGGGTTTTCAATAGAATTTGTTACAGGGTTGGACTTGACAGGCTGAGGATTGTTTGTGAGAATCCCAATTTTGGATTAGGCAGCTGATAGCCTGCAAGACTTTGATGGCTGGTAAAGCTTGCTCCAGTGAAAGAAGAGATTTCCGCTTTTAGCAATAGATCATTATGTTACAAGGCATGTATTAGAATGAGAATAATGAAACTTTCCCTGTCTTTGCTGATCATATCAAAACTAATGGCATCTTGAATTGTCAGAGCATCAAGTCCATCTTCTGATAAAATACTAGAGGACACACAGATCTATTCATCTTATTGGAGGTTTCATTTTAGTCTGCAAAATATTTAATGGCAATGCTATTAGATTACCTGTGGGCATATTGTAGGGACCAATGGGTGCAAAGATTTTGCAAAAGGGTTCCCATAAATATTTCCCACTTTATGGTAAGCCTTATCTCCTAGATTTCAGCATGGTTAGGGGAGTGAAATTCTTATTTACTCTAAGGGACTTAAAATGTAATTCTATAGATTGTTACTAAAAAAATCATACTTTGTGATGCATGTTGAGCCATTTCAAGGGTAATGACATTTCATTTCCAGAATTGTTTCTAAGCCATAGCCAAAGAGGAGTGTCTGCTACTCAAACTTTTAACTGCAAGGTTTGACTCCTGCTTTCAGCTAATGAAGATATCCTTAATTACAGGTTTAAAACTTGTATACTAATGTCAATGCATTAATTTTACGCTGTCTGTAAATGGTAATAGATATGGCAGAATATCTAGAAAATATGGTAATAGAGATTTTATATATATCCAGGGTCTAAGGGTTCTGAAAAAAGTCAATAGAGATCAGGAAAATACCTTAGGTTTTTTCAATCATGTATTTATATTTATTTGAAGTATAAGGACTGTTTGCTGGTCCTTTTAGCATTCGTCTGTACATATCTGTTACAATTATCCTTAGCATTCAGCAGAAAGATAATCCCCGAAGGAAGCAAGAAACAACTTTTAAAGTAATTTTTAGCTGTTCAGCTTGAGTTAATTGCTCCTTCCCTGAGCAAACCTTCTTTCTTCTGCCGAGTAACAAAATCTGATACCAGTGGTGGGTAGGCAGAGCTAGTAGGCAGCTGGTTAGAAAGGGATCCTCTACTTCATGCATCCCAAACCATGCACGCCTCTGAGTTCTTTATAGGCTAATTGTCAAGGCAGGCAACCATTCTTGTGAGACAAATAAATCTTCATACAAGAGTGTCAGACAGTGACCTCGGTTGACAACCTACAGAGGGACTAAAATTATTTTGCCAAGAGATGAGGAAGTTATGCAATCACCTCCTTAACATTTCACCATTCTTCCTGTATTTTTTCACAGGAGGATTATAATCTAACGCCCCAACTTTACACCTCCCTGATTTTCTCAGTCATTTTGCTTTTTAATCTGTCTGCAAACTGTTCAGCTCTGTGGGCAAAGGTTATGAAGTCATTTGCTCAGAAGTGGCAAAATAACAATTTGTGTGATTTTTAGGTGTGTGAGCCAAAAATTCCTTCTCCCTGACTTGTCAAGGGAATGAGAAGAGTCTCTAAGGTCTCTCTAAGAGCAAGCAGTATATTGAGTTGATTTCTCTTAGCTATGACAGAATTGTTCACTAAAACTTCCCCCAGAAGAAGGAAGGAGATTCTGCTGGAGTCGTGATTTTGATTTCTGATGGGCAGTAGTAAAAATAAGATCTATTTCACTGTATTGGCAGAGTCTAGAGCTCTGTCTTGAATTATTTGGAAATCTCTAATGGTTGGATATAGCTGACAAGTCAAAGGTTTGTCAGGACTTTTTGAAAGTTTATGAAGATTTTGTTTAACAACTTTATTTCTAGTCACCTCTAATCCCACTCAGTCACACAAAGGGGCATTTTCATTGCCATTGAAGTCATTGCATCAGTAGCTTGAGTTTTGTCAAAATAACTCCACTATACTGGTTTATGAGGGGGGAAGTAGGAGGAATGAGACTTTCAGGGTGATTTTGTAGGAGTTACATTGTTTGATTTGTTTGTCTAAAACAGTAACAATATGTTTCCACCTATTCCTCATAATTATACAGGGAAAACTAAAATACATGACATTTTGAACTGAATGTCTGTATTAAATTGGTTTGACTACTATTTTCTGCCATCTGTGGCATAACTAGAACAGAGAGTGAGAACAAAAAATATAAATGAATCAATCATCACATTTCCTTTAGAAAACACATCATGCCCCCATTCTTATCAAATAATCCATTTCAGCTCTGAGTGGAACAGTGTTGAGATACCCTGGCCATGGAGAAGACCTGCTGCCATTCTGTCGTTTAATAGAGGGACCCAAATTTATGCTATAATATTTTGGTTAAGCAGCTACACATAATTTTTCTGTATGTTTAGATGGCCTCTAAAACAATCTCAGCACAATGCTGGGATGTAATTCAGCTTAATTAAATACTGAATTTTCCTGTAAATGTTAAGTATGTCATAAACCAGACTGTAGAAAGAACCAGAAGTAGGTTTACAGAGAGGAAACTGAGACAAGTAGGTGCTGCTGAAGCCTCCCAGAAGACTTAGTTGCCACCTGCATTAGTTGCCATTGACTACAGGCAACTATTTCTAGGCTCTGGAGTGAGATGGACACAGTGCTATACCCCAGCTTCGATTCAGACTGACCAGAGCAGGTCCCTTCAGGCCCATAGAACCCTGGATAGAGGGAAGATGATTGTACTCTGGGGCTTCCCTAGGAATGGATCTGAGGTACAGCCAGGCAGTATATCAGCATACCTTGGAGCCTTGAGGCACTTGGAACTCTCACGTACCTATAGACATGCATTTCAGAAATACTGATTTACCCAGTGTTTACATATGAGATAGCTGTTTGAGGCAAACAGGTTGTCCCTGTGGTATCTTACAGGTGCTGAGGTTTCATTTTCACAACATTCTGGAGGGGGGTGACATTATTGGTCTAACTAGAGCTAGAAGTTTTCCTCCTTTGTACTTGATCCCTAGTAAAAGTCAGATTTAAAATGATGGTGGTGATCCCAGTTTTGATTTGATTAATGCTTTGCACAGACTTTGGATGCGAAACTCTTTTTTTAATGGATTCCTTTAGGAATCGAGTTTTGAGTAAAGGCCAGATGTTTTTATCACTGATCAAAGAAATGACACAGAATCAGGTTTATACATGGCACAGGTTAACAATGAAGAAATGGAGTAATAAGTGATAAAGGGGCAAGTTATTGCTGCTGAGTGACCTGAAGTGTTTGATGAAGAGATGAAAAAAAAAAAAAATAAAAAAAAAGTTTTAATATTACCTAGGTACAAGGCAATGTAATAAAGAATGAAGACAAGAGGCTAAGCAGGGCAGGAGGCTCTCTTTTGGAAAGCAAGGACTTTGAAAAAGATTTAGGATTCTTTTTTGTATAAGTGCCTCAAAATGAAATCTCACTGTAATTCCTTGGCTGAAAGGCCAATGCAATCCTGAGATGTAAAAAAGAGTAGTATCGTGCTGATAAGAGGATTTGATGTTGCCCACATGCACAACAATGGTAAGGGTACTGTTAGGAACTGTGTCCAGTTTTGGTGTTCACAGTTCAAAAGCAATGTGGAAATAGTAAGGTAAGTTCAAAGGAAAGGTATGAAAAAGGATTCAGAAAACAAGCGTGACAACATGAAGCATAAGCAGCTCAACTTATTTAGCTCATCAGGGAAGAAGCTGAGAAGTGGCTCGACCACCACAGGTAGCTACTGACCCATGGAAAAGATATCCAAGAGGGAGTAGCCACTTTATCTACTTGACAAAGGCATTAGAGGGCCCAGTGGTTGCAAGCTTAAGTTAGACAAATCCATTCTTAAAAGAAGGCACGATTTCCTATTGCACAGAGCCCTAAATGATAAAACTATTTGTCCTGTAAGAGCTGTCACAGGTAGAGGTGTTTAAGAGGATGTTAAGAAGGTATTTTTAAATACGTGCTTTCATCCACTTTGTGGAAAAATCTGTACATCTTTCTGTGCATGTGTGAGTGGGAGCTTTGTCAGGAGATTGGTGGCAGTTCCTCGTCTCACAGTCTGAGAACCTGTTATCCTCCTGTTACTCAGTCCCTTGTGAGGCTCTGTGGACCAGCACTGCTGGTGTTGCTCTCAGCATCCTCATTAACGCTTGCAGTTTCAAAAGAGAGCAACTATTTTCAAATAATCATTCTCTTGTTTTGTGGCTTTGGGGAGGTCTTGCAGACTGTCAGAAAGGATTTATTTGTTCTCTTGGATGAAACTGGCCACATAGTATCTTGGTTATTTGGGAGTAATTTCATTTTTCTGCATTCTCTTGGAGCATCAGAGATGAATGGGTGGCCTTGGGTGGCTTTTTGCCAGTGTTTTGCACTAGAGCAAACCCACAACCCACTCTTCCCTGGTCATAGGTACCTCATTGTTGTATTTTCCTTTCATACTTATGGTCAAACTAGTTCCAGTAGTTAAATTGATTAGAATTTTTGCTTTGTTTGAGGTTGGCAGTGTTCTTGAAGGTTACATAGCTTCTCCAGTACATCAGGCACACTGGAATCATCTAGAGGGTTCTCATGAAGTCCATTTGTTCTTTTGCAGAATTCTTGAGATTAGTGATGGGTTCTTTTCTTTTTATACATAAATCTACTCTACCAGGGACTAAACTGTTGTGATTTAATTTTGGGGCTTTAAAATAGGGATAAAACATATTGCTTTGAGATACATAGGAGCTCAGGCTCTCAGCTCTGTTTTTAAAATCTGTGAAACTTTCTATAAATGGTTTGTATAGTCAATAAGGATATGATTAACAATATTGTGATGAATATTCTGCACAAAATTTTGGCATTTGAAAATTCAGAGGCTTTTGTACCCAAAAGGAGTGATGTGATAATCTATGTGCCTTCCTTCATTGAACAGTCTGTAGAATTTCCCCTGGTAGTTCTTGCATGGAGCGTAAATCTTATGGATGAGGTAATGAGAACATTTACAAACAAACAAATGCAAACACCTAAATCTCGATTCTCTTATAGCATTTCCTGGAGAATCTATTGCATTCTTTTCTCAGTTACTTGGAGTAATAATTAGTGAGGTTCATTTTCATAATGTTCTCTAGGACTAATCACAACCCCGTGAGCACAGACTAAAAGACTGGCATGGGCTGAGCTGTATGAGGGTTTGATTATGAATAACCCTATTCAGTTATATCCCTTGTGCAGAGCATGGGTTAGTAAGCTGGAGTATGTACACAGCTACATGCATGTAAATGGTGAGAACAGTGCCAGGGAAGTAGAATTCCTCAC
This sequence comes from Loriculus beryllinus, assembly GCA_039877255.1. Lineage (NCBI taxonomy): Eukaryota > Metazoa > Chordata > Aves > Psittaciformes > Psittacidae > Loriculus > Loriculus beryllinus. Next base: position 7,858 of record JBCJKH010063551.1, read on the forward strand.
TATTTTCGAGAGAAAAATATTAGTGAGAGGAATTTTTTTCCTGCCTATCCCTTTTGAAGCTTTGTTTCACGGTAGCCAGAGGGAGAAAAAAATACATTATATGAGTAAATTGGCTGGAGAATGTAACCAGGCCCCAGTAAACACTAAGAATGAAAACCCGTAAGAGTGTGTATTCAAGCAAGTATGTGCAAAGATGGTGTTTTCCGCAAGCACTCTATTGGAGGAAAATACTATTCTGTAACTAAATAACTGGGAAGAAGTCAGGTTTTGGCTGAACTGCCTTGTGTTTAGGTTTGTACTGAGGTTCCTCATTTTATCTCTTTCGTTCCCCTTCCCCTCTGCACCAGCATAATTTGTGTGGTTGTGCCCGATACTCTGGATAATTCAGCTGAAAGCTTAGATCCCTGATGACCAACACCAATTTTCAAATGATCAGACTCAGATGTATGATTTTGGAGTGATAGAGCTGGGTTATTTTAAATTCTATTCTGCCGAGGAATGATTAGAACATTAATTTGGGCCATATTAGTACATCTCCCCTGTGCTAACAGGAGGACAGACCCCCTTTCATGTCTAATCTAAAGAGGGATTGGCAAGGTTGTCTCACATAGGAATGTCATGTCTGCCACCGAAATAAATTATGAGCTCAGTAAGTGAAAATGTTTTGGCTTCACTCTCTAAACGTGGATTTCTTTTGTGCCGAAGGCAATGAAAGCCCTTAGGTGGCAGCTCTGTAGATTTTTCTCATTGTGGACAAAAATAAGGATTTTTTTAATTTTTTTTTTATTGTTTGTTAGCCCAAGGCTTCTTTCTTGAAGTTGCTACTGATTGTTGATGCTGATTTCACATTTCAGAAACAGAGAAGTCATGTTCAAGAAGCAGAAAACTGACCTCAGAGATGACATAACCACTGGAGGCAGAGAGGAACAGCAGCATTGCCGCTGCCTAATGGTGAAAGAAAAGGGCACCTTTCCTTGGAGTTTGCCAGCAGCTTTACTTGATGTGTGAGGTTAGTACTTCTGTGTTAGAAGAACTGTGAAGTACCTTTGAATTAGAACAGGCTAGAAAAGTTGCTTAATGTGCTTTTTTTTTTACTTTTAACCCACCACTGCAAAATTCCTCCTACCTGTAATGAGTAATTTAACTTGGAAAGGCAAATAAGAGTTCATTAGCTGATACACTGCTACAAAGTAAGTGAGCAGATTTTATGCCTTGGGACAGAATTTTACAACCATTTTGAAATGCCCCAATACAATGCAATAAATCCCGTAGCCTTTTCAGAGAGGAAGAGGAGAATACCTTCCTTCCGTTGCTTGGATGCAAGTTTTCTTTATCTTAAAACCCTTTGTGTTTGAATACTGGGAAAATGGATGTACTCCAGGGTATCACACACAAGTAGGTTAAGCACAGGAGTGTTCCCAGCAGCTGGTCCTATCAGTTGTGTTTTCCATTACATTCCCTGTGCATTGTGGCTGACACAATAGCTGTATCTGAGAGTTCTTCATCATACTCCTCAAAGAAGAGTCAATAGTATTTCTGAAGAGTAGGTTTTCTTGTACCTTGTGCTATCCCTGGGTATTTTGATACCCTTTTCCTTTGACAGGACAAGGGGTGATAGTTTTAAATTAAAAGAGGGGAGATTCAGGCTAGATATGAGGAATAAATTTTTTCCAATGAAGGTGATAAAATCCTGTCACACGTTGCCCGGAGAGGTGGTGGAGGTGCCATCTCTGGAGATATCCAAGGCCAGGCTGGATGTGGTTCTGAGCAACCTGATCAAGTTTGCCGGTGACACCAAGCTGTGTGGTTTGGCTGATACGCTGGAGGGAAGGAATGCCATCCAGAGGGACCTTGACACGCTTGTGAGGTGGGCTGATGCCAACCTTATAAAGCTCAACCAAGTGCAAGGTCCTGCACCTGGGTTGGGGAAGTCCCAGGCACAGCTACAGGTTGGGCAGAGAAGAGATTCAGAGCAGCCCTGCTGAGAACCTGGGGGTGTTGGCTGATGAGAAACTGAACATGAGCCGGCTTCAGTGTGCACTCACAGCCCAGAAAGCCAACTGTATCCTGAGCTGCATCAAAAGCAGCGTGACCAGCAGGTCAAAGGAGGTGATCCTGCCCCTCCACTCTGCTCTCATGAGACCGCACCTGGAGTATTGTGTGCAGTTCTGGTGTCCTCAACATAAAAAGGACATGGAACTGTTGGAACAAGTC
>JBCJKH010063552.1:0-18009 GCA_039877255.1 Loriculus beryllinus
CCTTTTCCTTTTCCTTTTCCTTTTCCTTTTCCTTTTCCTTTTCCTTTTCCTTTTCCTTTTCCTTTTCCTTTCCCTTTTCCTTTTCCTTTTCCTTCCCCTTCACCTTTCCCTTTCCTTTTTCCTTTCATTTTCTTTTCCTTTCCTTTATTTTCCTTTCATTTCCCTTCAGCGTTCCCTTTCCCTTCCCTTTCCTTTCCTTTCTTTTCTCCATCTCTTCTCTCACCCTCATTAGCCTTTTCCTCTCTCTCTCCCTCCCCCCCCTTAATAGCTGAACCTACTGGCAAGTAAATCCCCTTCTTCAATTACTTTAATATGCTTTCATACCATGTTTGCTCCACTTTATTTCTCAGCTTTGTTATTTCCACTCCCCAGTAAAATCTATCACCTTTGAGTGAGTTATTTGCTTTTCTGGACTGCAGCAAATACCACCCACTCTGTTAAGGTCAGGCTCCAGCTCCTTGACTTTGCTATTGTTTCGTCCCTTCCTTACCCACTCTGTCATTGCAGTACGACAGCTCCAGCTGGGAGGGCAGGGAAATCACTCCCTCAAGAGCAGTTTATCATGGCAATAAATATTATGTGTTTTACTAGGATGCCATCAAAGTTCACCATCATGCTGAAGCCAAAACAATTGTTTCTTTTATTCATCTATTATACATACTGTATTGGGTAGTTGTCTACATATCCTGCAGAGATCAGCATCCTGAAGGTGCAAGACATTACTTCTAGCTTCTACTGTGTTGTGAAAAATTTGCAGGGAGAAACATCATAATATATTTAATTAATTACTGCTTCTCAGTTTTCTTCCTGTTTTCCCTACAGCCTGGGTTTTAATTACTTTGCTCATGTAGGCATCTCCAGTCATGTCAATTAAACAGTGTATGTGGCCTTTACATTTCTTTCTGGTTGTTTTCCTCTTTTATGGTACTGCCTGTGCACAAGCAGTACCAAAAGTCTGTTGACTTCAAAGCATCAGAAGCCTGAGATTTCTGTGCCTGCAACTGGTACTCAGCAGAATCCAGCCAGCTGGATTGGTCTGTCATTCATGAAATTAGTTTTTTCATCTTTTTCAAATACTAGAGAGGAAAGAGAAACCTTTCTGCTTGCATCCCCTCCTCCATCTTCCTGTTAAATACTGATCTTTCCTCAGCCAAGAGGGCTTAATAAAAACTGAGAATACACTTTACTGCATTAATTTAATCCAGCAGAATTGCTTGTAGCAATATGGAAACAAGTTGTTGAATGTGTGACAGGGTAATTCACTGAGCACTAAAGGAAATTGCTTAAAACAAAAAGAAATTTGTTATACTCTAAGCTCTCAGTGACATATGAGAGCTCTCAGTGTTCTGGTGGGAAAAATGGTCAGTAGTCTTGCGCTGGCATATGTCAGGTGTCTTAACTGCCTGAAATGCAGATTTGGATTGACTGAAGCTATCTGGGACTTTAGGTTAAATTACCAGCATTAAATTTCAGCCAAGAATATGAAGGAAAAAATTAAGAAGTCAGAATATTTCTTTTAAACATTTTTCTACAGAAACCTTTCTGTTTTTTTTTCCCCGAGAACACTGTGTTTCTAAATCTAGCTCAGCTTAGTGAAGGGAAAAGAAAGTGACACCCAAAGCCAGCATTTGGAGTACTCAGTTCTTTTCCTCCCTCTCCTCTCAGGCAGAAGATGCTGGCAGCTCATCTCACTCACATTGTTTGGTCCATCCTGCCAGTGGCACTGCAGTCACCTACAATGATTGGTGCAGAGACAATGCTGTGGCTCCCAGGGCTTCTGATGACCTATTTTTCCATGAAACAGAGGCTCAAATCCAACCAAGCTAAACCAGAGCTACCATTCTTACAATCGCCTTTGGGATGAACTGGGGAACCTGGCTAGAAAGGCAAATTACAGATCCAGTGATAGAGCTCCATCCCACTGTCCCCAGTGTCAGGCTAGGTACCCTTGAGAAAACTACGTACTCACTGCCAAGATCTTAATTTTGGAGCTGCTGCGGGATTTATTTCATTTTATGTTATGCAGGAATGCCAGCTGCAGACAAATGGGAAAATGCTTTGGCTTTGAATAATGAATGTTATGCTGTATAATTGAGTCTGCAAGAGTCAAAAAGGAAGATAGTCACTGGTAGATGGGCCTCAGCTTCAAGAAGGTAAATATCAAGTGTAAAAATAGAGGATCATTAAATGAGATGATACAGCAGGGCTGTTGCTATTGGTGTCAACAGCTGTTTTCTTTCTCCTGATATGATCAGTGTTCACTTATTGGAGCTCGATTGAGCCAGATTAAAAGCTTTTGATCAAGAGGCAAAGGACGTATTTTCCTGCTTCATATTTTCCTGGGTTTTGGTGGGTTTGTGTTTTTTTTGGGGGGCGGGTAGTTGTGTGTGCTTTTTTGTTGGCTTTTTTTTTTTCCCCGATGGAGATGGATATTTGGCTACAAATATCATAAAAAGTTTGTGTCCTTGCCTTTATGGGCTTTCAAGAAAGAATGTTTACCGGGGGTTGGGAAGGTTACTCAAAGCAAGTGCAAATGCTTGGTCTAGAAGCAGTATTCTCTAATGGCGTTCCTGTTAGGATGTAGAATGTCTTTCCACCACCTCAGTTGCTGAGCACTGATATTATTTCAGTAACCAGATCAGGTTTGGAGTTGTTTTCTGATGGGTATCTTGGTGGTAGTAATAGAGCAGTAATAAGAGTTTTCAGGTGAGATAATTCAACATTTGTGTGACACTGATTTGTGTCATTTCATGGTTTCCATGGTTTTGGTCAGCTTTGGTCAGCACATCCACTGGACTCCTGAACTAGGGTTTCAGAGCTGGAAGCAGGAGATTCAGAAAGAACAGCACTTTTCCCACCTGGCTGCCACCTCTATTTTCAAGTCCAAATGCTGCCTCCATGTTGCAATACATTGAGATAATGGAGCTGGCATGCTGCCAGCCACTGGAGGAGACAGAGTTTCTTCTGTGTGCTCCAGTTACCCACAGTTATATCTAAGGCTGAAGTGCTTTTGGGAATTGTTAAGGTGTTCCTAATTTTTATCTTTCGGCTCACCTTCAGGTCTGACTAACTAGCTGAGCAAAAAGTAGTAACATAGACTGACACTGATGGCAAAAGAATGGTTGCTTTTAGATATTGTTAAAGGTTCCTTAGGGCTTTAAGTGGCTATATAGTTAATGCAGTTTTGTAAGAGTGAAAAATCTATGAACAAAGCATTGATTTATTTACTGTAGCCACACTGAGACTGAAGTCAAAGAGATGGCCTGTTACCAATCTCAGCCAGCTACAAAATGGGAGATTATTTAAATTCAGCATATCAGCAAAGCTTTGCAGTAAAGGCCTAAATGGTTGTGGGACAGCTCTAATGCTTTCTGAGGTCATAAAGAACTATTTGACTTACTTTTTTGTTCAGATGGTCAAGTCCCAGAGACCAATAGCTGAATGGTCTGGGGAATATGCAGGTGCTTTTCTAGCCACCTGACTTCTGTTTCATTTGGTTTAAAGTGTTGCCTCTAGTCAAGGGAGTGACTATGGCTTCCTGTGTTGAAAAGGCTTGTCACATCCCTTCTGTGTGTAATCAGAGCTGTTCAATAAAATTGTGGTCCTCCTGCCATGGCTTTTTAGAGCTGTGTTGCATCACATCCAAGGTAGCCCATTATTTTGAGCCCCCAAAATAAAATAATAAAAAAAACCCAACACCAAAACCCAAAAAAACCCAATTATATAAAGCCTTACCAAGCCTGTAGTCCTTTTGCATCGCTACACTATCTGCAGCTCAAGCCTCTGATAACTCAATTTGAGCACGTTTGGTTAAAATAGTGGGGTCCAGATGATAGATGGAATGGCTGCATCATATCTTGGGAAAACATTTAAAAGGGTGCTTTGTTTCTGTGAGCACACTTGGGATTTGATGTAATAGTGCTTTCAAGAGTTGATATAGAGGAAATTATTGCTTCTCAATAAAATTCTCCATTTTTATTGGCTCATACACTGAGAATGGCAGCCAGCTGATAAAATACTCAGTGGAATTTTCTTTCCATGTAGCCATGTATCTACAGCTATGAAGTATGCCTTTTTTTTACAGTGGGGAAACTATGATTGTTTAAAAGCCTTTTGTGTTTATTATACTTCTTTTTAGGGGTGAGTCTACATATTTTGTGCTTTTACTGAAACTTTGGCTTTTAAACATGTTGGATGTGATAGTAAAGCAAAGAATTATCATAGAAATGATCATATAAATCTCTTGCATGTCAGATATTTACAGGCAAAATAAGATGTATATTCTGCAAAAGTATTTTTAATTTTTCACATGTGATTTGGATTCCTTATAGAATGTCTACTTAAGGAGATATATATATGTACACATACATAAATACATAATATGGCTTTGTGAGACAGAAACCGTAAACAACATTTGCAAAATATTACTTCATCAGGGGCATGAAAATCTAGAAAACAGATCAGCCCTACTATCTTCCCTAAAATAAGCACAGACTTCCTCAGAAATTTAAACTCTGCATCATTACTTGCATTTACTGATAACAATTCCTTAGCTTTCCAGAATGGAAAATCTTCAATTTCCTACTCTTTTAATTACTGGAAAGTATAAAACATTTCATTACTTTAAACTGGGTTTTCTTTGTTCACACAGGGGAATTTGATTCCTAAGCATAAGGGCTGGAATTGGACCTACCTTGTGAGACTTTAGGTGCCTGTTCTCTGGAACAGTTGTTGGGCTCTCCTTCTTCCCAGGCTGTGAATAGAGGAAGCTGGGTTGCCCCAAGAGGGAAGTCCCTGTGACCAGAATTGCACAGAGCTATCCTGTTCTGTGGCAGGTACAGAACATCAGGTATCTTAAATCAGATCCCTTCTACAGGGCTACAGGGGAGGCTCCTCTGTGTGTGGCATTCACATGCTGTTCGAGGGACCTCTCCATCAGAAGGGAAAAGAGTCTCTCTTCCACCCAAAACACCAAAGGGCACACTCTGAAAGCACTGAAGAGGACCATTATGGCAATTTTCACTGCTGTTTGTGAGCAATCAGAGCCTGTCAATGGGGTGAAATGTGTTTGGGAGGGGCTTCTGCAACATCTCCTCTGGATGCTCAGGGTATGGACACATTCTCTGTCTGGTTAACAGGTGAGCTGAGCTTTAATGCAGTCCTGGCAGATCTGGCTGCCAGGAAACTGTTAAAATCATTTTTAAAAACCCCAAGAAGCCAGCTGAGCTTGGTGCTGCAGGGCTCAGCTGAGCAAAGGCTGCAGAATCACAGGTTTGGACTTCAGCAGCAATGTATTACCTGCTCTCTGCTTTGCCTGCTGTTTCATGACACGGCCTTCTTCAGGGATATTTTGGCTAGAACTCAATGGAATCTGGAATCAGCTTTGTAAAAACCTGCTTACCTATGGCAAAGCAAAGCAGTTCAGCAATATTCAGACTTAAACTTGTGGAGGTGTAACTGGAGGTAATAACATATTTGGCAAGCAGCAGCTGAGAACGAGATCTTACAGTGTGGACTGAGGTGTCTAAGTCCATTTTTTTCTCTCCAGCATTGATGTACTAGTGATGTTCTCTATCTACTTTTCTGTCACTGGGAATTTACAAACCGCCTTAGCTTTCTCATCACTATCCAGTTTGGTGTGTTGGTAACAGGATGCTCTCTCTGTAAAACAGCTCACTTCTGCTGAGTATCTCCAGGATGGAAGGGGAAACCAAACAAAGATAATGGTAATCATTTTTCCATCAGTTATCAGGTCAGGCAGTGACTAGCCTTCCCCCATAGCCATGGAAGAGGCAGACCCTGTGCTCCTCCAAAGGCTAGCAAAGAATACAGAAACGAGAGAGAGCCTTAGCCATGGAAAACTATTTCTTTTAATGTGTAGCATCCTCCAAGCGTAAGCCCTGTGGGACACGTCTTAGCTCATAGGCTGCCTGGTGTGTGATCCACCTGACTTGCCCCCAGAGTGTGTCCACATAACTCCTGTTTGCCCACATGTTGTGTATATAAATCAACTTTCACCTGAAGAACAGGAATTCTTCAACTTTGTTGTCGAATGAGTGTGAACCATGAAGAACCTGCAAAGTGCATTATAGCACTCCTCAATGTTTGTCAGCTTTCCAGAAGGTTTACACCGTTAATTGGAAATGTCTCCAATCAGGGCTGATGTGTTCTTGTCTGAATTGTTAAGCAGATCATTGTCTGGCACTGGAAATAATGCCATAGAAGAATCAAGTGATATGGCATTTTATTTCTGATTAAATCAACATTATATCAGGCTGAAAGCTTTATGCGCTGGTTTAAGAGGTACAGCTGACTGATGTTATGGACTCATTATGTCAATATACAGCAGTACTGACCCAGACTTGTCTTCCAGTTCTCCAAACCTTATCCGTTCCACACTTGGTTTACCACAAAAATGATTTGGATTACTATAAGCTTAAAGCAAGTAGACGTGCTTTAACATAGCTTCTATGTTTCAAATGTGCAATGATGGTCTAATTAACTGGAAGCACACTCAAGCATGCTCCAGACACACTGGCAATTAGACATACGTTAATCCTTCATTTTGCCAAAGCACAGAGTGTGGAGAGGACCAGTCAAGAGTCTTGGGAAGTATCCAAATGGAAATAATAGATTTTGAGTTAATAAATGACAATAATTAAATTCATTTCTGTGCTGTCCACTGCTGGGAATTGCTTCCTAATTGGAAAGTGTAGAGAAGATGGAGCCATTTTCTCAGGTGTGCACAGCAGAAAGGCAAGAGTCAACAGACACAGAAAAACAGGAAATTCCAGCTTGGTATAAGGAGTCATCAGACTCTGGAGCAGATTGTCCTGACAGGTTCTGCAATCCCTGCCTTTGGAGACATTGACCACACAAGGTGTTTACTATCTGCTCAACCAACCTTTTTTGAGCAGGAGGATGCTCTATGTCACTGCCTGGGTCCCTTCCTTTCAGGTGTGCAAGAACTGTGCGTCCCGCAGTGCTAGCACAGTGGGAAGCTGGTTGCAGACACCATTTGATGAAGAGAAGGAGCAAACAATGTTGCGCTGGGTGGTGCTTTCTGGAGTATACTTGAGAAATCTACTGGAGAGCAGAGATGGCTTGGTCAGATGGGTCTTGATTCGTGCAAAAAACTGTTGTTTTGGGGAGGGTTTTTTAAATTTTTCAATACTTTTACTAATGCACATGTTCTTCCTTCTGTTTTTATGCAGGTAGTCGCAGGGACAAACAAACTACGTCAAATATGGTTGGGATGAAAATCTAGCTACAGCAAGGCAGTAGCTATATCATGAAAAGATGCAGGAAACTGGAATATGGTGAAAAGGCAAAAAGTTGCAAGGGAGAAGATGTGTGAACATATATGTGGTAAAGACTCATTGATGCCTGTTATCTCCTTTGTATTTCTACAATGTTTGCTATAGCACAGCACAAGAGCCAAGGGCACACAGTCATTAAGCGCTAGCAAGGTGGTTGCTGTTGATGCCCCCATATTGGTGGGAAAGTTTACAAAGTGAACCATGCAATATGATTCTTTAAAGCAATAATCAATATTTTAGTGATAGCTTTCAGAATGAGTTCAAAAGGATGATTTGCGATTACCCACACAGACTGTACATATTCCTGTTAGTGGAGGGAGACATAGTCTGAGGCATTGGTGAGTTATTTTTGTGGTTTGGTGGTTGACTGTCTTTCATTTCTTCAGTAGATTTGGGTTAACATCATAGTTGGCTTCAAGCAAGCCTCCTTATAACAATACTTCTGACAACAACTGAAACACAAAAATGGGCATTTAAAAATTATTATAATCCTAATAATGTAAAGAGCAGTGCTTTCTTTTTCTTTCAGATTCACATTCACAAGTGTATAGAGATGTCATTTATGTCCTAGACACATTAATTTCTGATTTTTTTTCCTTTAAGTCTCTTAATTGGAAGAAAGTATGTTGCTGCTGATTTATGAACTCCTCAGAAGTGCCAGGGATCATTTTAAATGTACACAGCTGCTCTGCAGTAGTTTAACTTGGCAGATAGTATTAAACCATTGAATTGTGTCATTTATTTGTGTATGCACACAATAAGTTCCTTGTGCAGGTTCTTCAGAAATAGTCTCAATGTTGATTCGGAAATGTGGCCTAAAAATAACCTAGCCCCATGATTAATTGTTTTGGTGCTTGTCTCCAAACAGTACATCTAAAATGAAGAATGGGATACCACGTACACCCCAGATAAGGCAACGGAATGGAAACCATCCGTAAAAGAAGCTGCAGACCAAGGTCTAAAATTGAAAAGTTCCCAGGGTGAGCAAGCAAGACACATGATGGGAATCGACCTGTGTCGCTGGTATTTGGGAATACTGCAACTTCTTTCATTGCTAGGCAAGGGAGTGTATGATGTTGTGGAATGAGAAAGAGCAGCCGTCGTGACAGCAGTATCACTGGTTGTAAGGGAGTATAAATCAGGGCAATTTTCTCTGTCGTTACATTCAGGGCATCATAAAAGTAGCGCCTGTCGTCTGGAAAAAATCTGAAGTCAGAGAATAATATAATGCATTTTGCATACGCCCTATTGACTGTATAAAATCTCACAGCACCAGAAAATAAACCACTTAGAAATGGAGTCTTTTTATACTGAAAGGTGACATCTGCAAATATATTCTATAATCAATACTATGTGACTTGATATATATCCTAAACAATTCTAAGGGGGGGGAAACTTAAAGCAGTATAGATTTTATTATAGCTCTAATAACCCAACTTTTTAGGCCATGATATTAATCCTGTTGATCCACAACACTTCATGTATTAGAAAGCAAAAGAATTTCCCTTATTTCTCCTTTGGCTGCAAAATGGACTAAAAATAGCCTTCAGGGAACTGTAGAATCAGTCACATCCTCAACAAGAGAACCTAACGGACAGTGTTTAAAGACTGATTGATGGACATCATCTCTTGATGATCATAGCAGAACTTTTTAGGCTGCTGATTGCAAGCACAGACATGCTGGAAAGCAAAATTTATGCCTGTAAGGCTTTCTGCCGTGCTTTGTCTTCTCTTTTCTTCCCTTTGCCTCAAAACAGATTTCAGTAGTCTAACATGAAAATCAAAAACAGTGGCTAAACAAACCTGAGCCAAAGGCTAATTTCAGACCGATAAGTTTCAAATACTCTTCCTTTGTAAATGGTATAAACAAGAGAAATTAAAGAATAAATTGAGGGTAAATTTTCCTTAATCCTCTAGAAAATGATGAGACTTTAGCACATGAGTCCCTTCATAGGGACTTTAGTGTAAAGGAGTTCAGACCACCAAGGTGGAAAAACTGGAGCACATTGAATCTTTTGTTTTAAAGATACTGGGATAGTATGCTATCACTCAAAGAAAGTATTATCAGAAATCAGACTGAAGAACATGTTGGACAGTGTTGTCTTCTTGTCTAACACAACCTCAACCCTCAATATGTAAAAATAAGAAGGCTCAGACACTAACACTGTATACACATTGCATGCACTATGACATTCTGGAAAGCTAAGGAATTGTTATTAGTAAATGCTGATTCTCCATTGCAGTAACAGTTTGAGGATTTTACTTTTCTCTTTGAGGAACGTATTGTGCTTTGGAGAATAGAAGGGGTTGTTACTTAAGCCAATAGGGAGGGAAATAAATATTGGTATAAGCAACAGAAGATATAACAGTTGCCTTGGTAGACTGATCTGTTGTTAAATCTTGTACTTTTTAGTTGGACAATCATGTCATAAAGCATTTTATTCAGTACTTTTTTGGTAATTAATCCATTTTTATGTTGACATTCTCCTCAATAATTTAAAGTATGTAGGGAAATGTTAGGAGTGTTCTCTGTGCATTGCTTTGATGCTACACAGGCCAAGCACAATAGGCAGAACAATAATTGATTTACTGAAGCTGTAGCTAGAGCTGACAAAATCTTTATAACTGATACAGAACATCATAGTATTTTTTAAGCAAACTTATTACTAGGCCAAGTGTGCAGATGGACTCCGCTCCATGGAGGATGCCTTCTTCTTCATAAGTAAAAGTCATGTTCTGCAGGCTCAGGAACCAGTCAACAAGTTCCAGAAACCACCCATAAACCTGAATAGATAGAACTAAGGTTTCTGCTCCTGGGATGCCACATTTACAGCATGGGCAGTAGTGGGACCAATAACTTGCTGTTAACCAAATAGTGCCCTTATTTAGAAATAAATTTTCTATATTCCAGGAAAAAACTAAACAAAACCAAACCCCAGTAAAGTAAATTTATTTTGATCTTTTAACTGTATTTTACAGCTTTTGTGAGAAAAAGAGGAGGAAGAAGTAAAAGTGTTTTAGGTAGGTCCTACAGAACCACAGGCAGCAGCTATCTGGCACTATTGCAAATGGTGTGCAATCGGGTCATATAGACGGAGTGGTTTTGTGCTCAAAAGCCAAGTCACAATTAACAAGTGTCTGGAAGGCACTTGGTGACACTAGGAGGGGAATAAGTATAAGGAAAGCAACCTAACACAGTGAATCTGGTTTGAGGATGAAACACTTACCTGGGATATTCTAGGAGTGCTTCAGACACCAAAAGGTAACAACTCAAGGGCAAGGGACCTGACTGCACACCTCAGCAGTGTGCATGGACCTTAGTGCATGGAGTAAAATGGGAGCCATGGACAGTCCTGCTTCCCCAGCTCTCTGTCCTGTTATCTCTGTCTCCCCTCTCCAGGCCAGGAGGCATAGCACAGTCCAAAGTTATGGACTGGCCTCTGGTATGGATGATGTATAGCTATGCCACAGCCTAGAAAGTGCTGCAAAAGTCAATTCTACAAGACAGCTTGATCTTGGGTAACCAATTCTTAAGCGAAATTATTCTGAGAAGAGCTAGTGATGTCTCTCCTTCAGTTTTGCAAGGCAAATGTCAGTCTTATTCTCTTTGCCAAAGATATATATCACCTTTGTAGCAGTGTTAATATATAGTAGTGGGCTAAAAAGGCTTAAAATGTCTTTTTCTTTCCCCATGTCCCTTATGAAAGACTTTATTAAGGCACACATCATGCACAGGGTGCAGCCTTACTCTTCAGTGGTATATGGTCTGAATACCTTTTGGTGTGTTTGAAATGCGAAGCCACATTTTGCTGCTCTAACTTGCTTTTAACTGAATGAGAAAAATCTGTCTTGCTGGTATTGGAAAGGAACACACTTTTGAATGTGATTGCAAAGCTCATCAAATACTTGGCTCTTATTTCAGTACCTTTCACCAATCTGAATGAATTGGATTAATTAAGGGAAATTTATGTCTAACCATCCTAAAATATTTTGAAAAATCTCCCCCTTGACCTTTTAAAGAAAAGGAAAAAAAATCATTTAAATGCAAACCAGCACAGCAAAAATGTTAATTCTTGCGCAGAAATGAGAAAAATCAAATATTCATGGCTCAGGAGGATGTTAATGTTCTAATTCGTGCCAGAGCAGATTTCTGGCAATTTTTGTTAGGAAGAATTTGAGGCTGCCAGAGGCAAATAGCAGGATCCTGACCTAGAGAGAATTTGGAATATGCAGTTACTGCTGCAGAGACACTGCCATGCCACCCAGAGATGCCAGACACAGGTCAGTGGAAGCAGGCACGTGAATCCTATCAGCTGTATGTGTGATCTAGAAAGTGATGGAGAAACACTGTAGGCCAAGTATAAGCTTAGAAAAGGACATATCCTCAGATGTGAGAACTAGAAAACAATAAATATTGGTAGTCTTATGTTTTTTAAGATCAAGCAATTTTGAGAATGAAAGAAAACAGTGCAGTTGTAAACCCTCCTGAGAAGAGAACCTTACTTCCTTGACCACTAGAAAAAGCCTTACCCTCTAATGGCTGGTACACCAAGTATTTCTGAGTAAAGGTGTTCAATATTTTTATGACAAAATATAAAACCAGGCAAAACTTCACCTAGGTTCAGCTTTTATGAATGAGCCTGAAATTCAGATTCAGGTTTACTGAAGATTGCTGATTACTGGAGAGAAATGCGTGGTTCAGGTTTGAAACATAATTCTCTGCTTGCCAAAACTCAGATGCATGGCAATTCTTCATTTTCTGTATAAGTGTATGTGAGAGGGAACAGAATTTCTGTAGAATTATGGTACCTAGAGATAAATGACTCCCCTCCAAAATTCCTCCCCCAGGTTAAAAGCTTCTCATCTTTCCTTGGTCTAAATTAGTCCTGAATTCTATATTAATCAAAATGAATAGAATTTTTCCTTTAGCTAGAGTAGTAAGAAAGAGGCGTGTGGTTTGAGAGCAAAAGGTTATGATTATTGCTTGTCCAGCTATATCCAGACAGAATTCTGCTCTGTTATACTGGTATAAATCAGAGATAACTCAACTAGGTCTTGGAATTTATATCACAATGCATTGAAAGTCAAACTGATGATCCACTTCAAAAAGACACTCTTGAAAATGAACTTTCACTGATCATTTTATCAGTATTACTATTGCAATTCTTCTGTTAGCTGAGACACCTATTTGGTAGGCATGTTGTGCAAATAAATGTAAGTGCATCCAGAGCACTGGAGGGCAGAGGGCTTGCTTTAACCTGTAAGTTCCAGGTTTGGACCCTTTCATGCACTTTCCCAGCTCCAGAAGAACAGCTTCAAGTTCTGCTGCCCTTTCTCCTACAACAGCCCTTTCCACCCTGCCTATAAAACAGTCCTTTTAGACATGCTTCCCAGAATGCTTAATGACTCATGCAGTAAGTCCTCAGCAGAAAGACATCAGTTGATACCTATAATACCTACAGCTCCAAGTTCCAGCATGGCAGTCCCCAAGCCACAGAAAACATGGTACATTGGAGCTTGATCACACAGCTGCCACCCCTTGGTCCTGAGACACAAGGGATGAGATATGACTGAATGAGCTAGATGTATTAACACAATAGGTTTGTTTATCAACACTGTGTTAATCAAAACTATTTTTAAAAGTAAGGCTCTTTTTAATACCTGATACTTTTTAGGTTTAGATGTATGTGCTTGATCACTGTCAGGGCATAACAGAAAATGGTCTTCTTAAACTACATTTTGTGGAACTAAAGTCTTTGGAGAGCTTTGTTGGGATCAGTAGTGCAGTATGCACCATGGGAATAGATGTATCTGCACTGGAATACTCTTCTTTTCAGTCAGAGGGGGCTTCGTTGTAGCTGGCCAAAACTTGGGACTTATCGTCATCAGAAAAGTTTTCATGTGCTCATCTCAGACTAAAGGTGAGAACTTTCCACTCCTTCTTGAACACACCTTTTTTTCCCCTCAGGTGCTCTCTGCAGTATCTGCAGGTGGAGGGATTCCTTTGGCAGTCTGGCTGTTGCCACCGGTCAGTGAAAGTCAGCTAACACCTCTGCAGGAACCAGAGATGTGCTTCCCCAGCAAAGATCAGGAAAGACGCTCTCGCTTACAGATCAGCTGTAGTGTCATTCTGCTGGAGCTGCTGTTGGAGATTAGCAGTATCTAAAACAAGGACAGCAAAATCAGACCTGGACAAACTTTGTTAGCTCATTTGTTAGTTTATTGTTTCTTGAGTACCACAAGTGTGAGCCAGAAAAGTAGAGTGTGTTTTGCAAGGAGACACTTGCCTGTAATAACAATCAACAAATTGTATATAAGAAAGAAGTTTAATGAATATAACGTAACTCCTTTCTTAAGGAGTTGCTAAGAGTTGACTCCTTTCTATAGGAGTTGCTATAAAATATGTTGACTTAGCTATAGACAAATCATACATGTATGTATTTTTGTTAAATGTGTATATATATATAAAATTAAGATAAAATACAATCATTCAGTAAAATTTGAACTTTCCCTTTTCTATGTTTTCACCCTCATTAGACTTCGAAAACCTGGATATTCCTTTCACTTTATTTTTGTGAAAGCTTATAAAAAGTGAGGTCAATAATCCATCAATCCTAGATTTAAATTCCTGCTTAAGCAGGTTAATTCTTTAGTCTTAAAAATAATAGGAAAAAAACCCCAAACAAAACAGCTGAGATATAAGAATTGCAAATAGAAGCAGTATTATTCAAGTATCAGCTTTTGCTCTTTTCCCAAGAGCCTTGTGATTACTGAATGTTTCTCAATAGATCTCCTGTAACTTGCTCATGTGTTTTGTTTTGCGCCTTTGCTTTGCAGCCCTTTTTTCTCCAGAGTTAGATTGACAAGAGTCTCTGATGTTAGTGTAAGGTGTGGGTCACTTCTAGGCTGCTCTGGGAGTTGCATGTGATGATTACCTGCTGGTGAATAGAAAATAAAAAAAACCCAAGAATATTCTCTTCCTCTAGTATCTTACAGTTGTGAGTGTTGCTTTTTGTAGTGTGGATGTTACGATTGTTACAGAGGAGAAGGAAAGAGTTTTGTAGGTGTGAGAATTAAGTATCTTGTGCCTTCTGCCCAAGTTCATGGTTGCATACTGGTTAACTCAGATGGGTTAACCCAGGATGACAATGCTGTGAGGCTTCCTCTGTCTTCTGTGTAGCTGGTTTCCTTCTCCCACAACCCAGCAATCTTTTCTCTTTAATAGATAGCACTAAACTTTGCGCTATGTTTCACAAAATAATCTCCATCTTCCGGACACATCAACAACTTTCCTTTCTCCATCCCTCTTACTTCATTGCGGCCAAATACCTCGCAACAGATGAATAATGGGTTTATTCTTCTTTTGGGCATGTACCTTTATGTTATCTCTTGGAATACTCTTGCTTTGTGGACTGGCACCAAAACAAAATGAAAAACATTAATGGAACTTCAAAACAAGCCACCTACTCTTGGAAACCTTACTAGTAACTTTGTCTGCTTTATTTTGATCATAATGTATTTTAAGATGTTTATCTTGGAAATGTGGATGGTGGCTGACTCCAGCTTTCATGCCTTTCATTAGTTTACTGCATCTAAAAATGACTGCAGAAACTGAAATGTATTTCTAAGTACAATATTATGGTTCTACGTATCTGTTTGGAATGAGGTTGGAGGAACAGTTTCCCAGCGAGCTGACTCTTTGGTGTGGTCCTTACTCTGCCATTTACACAGGTGGAAACACTGTGTGCTCCAACATTCTGGCTAGGGTTTCACCCCCACTTGCCTCGGGTTGGGGCGGAGTGGAGTGGAGAAGCCAGGACACGGGATTCAGATGGAGCAGCATCAGCTCAGACCTTCAAGCTAGACATCCCCATGACAGGGGAATGAGCTGCTTGCTGCATGGTGCGGGGTTTGTCCTTCTATAACATAGTCTGATACATAACTTTTTATCTGAGCAGGATGAAACTCATGTGCTGCATGTAAGGAAAGCTGGAAACTCTCCAGAGTCACTCCATGTCATCTGACGAGTATACTTGTGTGAGCTCAGGTTGGTGCTGGCTTTAGAGTGAGTGTTGGCCCAGCCTTCCTCTGGAATAAGAACAGCAGAAGCATAAGTCCCCAAGCATGGACTGGTTTCCTAGCAGCAAATCCCTCCATTAAAACAGCATTTGGAGAAAGCACATGTTACTAGTGCCCTTCCAGAGAGGAAAACCAGCTTGGAGGACTGGTTTTGGAGATGAGCACAGAGCTGGGCAGGAACCATCAGATGTATTGGCTGCTTCATGTGCAGCTATACCTTGGCTAGGAAAAGGTGCTCCAGTGTGGTGTTATCAAAATGTCCTCCTGGGAGGCTTTGTATCATTGGCATCCATGTCCTGAGGGCCAATGAAAAGGAAGCTGGATCCCCTCCATGAGGCTTATGTTGTTCTCACTGTTACTACGATAGTTTTCATAATTTGAATACATTCCAAGAACATTTTGCATCTTCCTTTTTATTACAGATAGGAACAGCTGTTTTAAAAGAAACTGATAAATAGATGAAATCTTGTGTGCTTTCCAAGTATTTGCTTAACTACAATGACTGCATTGGGAAAAAGCAGTTTCTGGACTGAGGCTTGATTTGTAAATAGCCAGATTATGCAAACATTTGATTTATGATCCAGTGTGTAGTAATTTATTTAGTATCATGGGACCAGACTGCTAGTCTCATGTTCATTACTGATATGCATAGTTAAATGAAAATTAAGATAATTCTTCTCGGGAAATTTTCTGTTCAAGGAAAATCTCAGGCTTGCTTTACATCAGTGATAATTTAGAATTCCCCCTGGAAATCATAATTTTCACCTTGGATTAATTCTCAGCCCTTTGATGCTGGTAACTGTAATTCTCACTGATCTCTGCAGAGACGAAATTTCATCCATGTGTATAACTGAATTTGAATACAGGTTGTCCTGGTTTTGGCTGGGACAGAGTTAATTTTCCTCATAGTAGCTAGTATGGGGCTACATATTTGATTTGTGCTGGAAACAGTGTTGATAATTCAGACATGTTTTAGTTGTTGCTGAGCAGTGATTACACAGAGTCAAAGCCTTTTGTGCTGCAGGGGTGCATAAGAAATTGGAGAGGACACGGCTGGGAGAGCTGATCCCAGCTGACCAGAGGGATATTCCATACCATATGGCATCATGCTCAGCATATAAAGTTGGGGGAAGAAGAAGGAAAGGTGGGGGACATTTGGAGTGATGGCATTTGTCTTCCCCAGTAACCGCTATGTGTGAGGGAGCCCTGCTTTCCTGAAGATGGCTGAACACCTGACTGCCAGTGGGAAGAGGTTAATTAATTCCTTCGTTTGCTTTGCCTGTGTGTGTGGCTTTGCTTTACCTGTTAAGCTGTCTTCATCTCAGCCCATGAGTTTTCTCATTTTAACCCTTTCTCCCTGTCTATCTCACCAAGAGGGAACTGAAAGAGCAGCTCTGTGGCGCTTAGTTGCCAACTGGCAGACACGTGAAAGAAATCCATTTCATTCCTTAATGAGAACTAGGAGCTGCTTTCTATCTATTACCAAAGGCATTGTTTCTCATTTGCTTTGCACGACTAGTCCAGAAAGATGTAGTCTTTAAATAAAGATTTCAGCAGAGGTATTAAAGTCTAGAGTTATTTGTCAGATTAACCATGATACTTACTTGTAAGTAATAACTGGAAAACTTCATATTACATGTTAGAAGGAAAATTAGGCTAAATAATTCATGCGCAACGTTCAGATGTCAGGCAAGAAATCCGGCTCATGTGTGACCACATCATGTTGCACACCTTTTTGGGGCTTTTATTGATAAAGGATTTCTTTTTCCTCTTAAAACAGTGAAAGGGTTGTAGTAGAGAGGTGAGGAGATGTCTTTACCTGCCAAGGAAGATCTGGTGTCTACTGAGGGCAAACTCAGGGAAGGTTTGGATTCCTGAGCATGTCATGATCTGGGACTGACTGAACTGAGTGAATCTGGGGTGTATCACCACTGGAAGTGGACTACCAGAGCAACACACCCTAAGCTACCTCCGGCATGGTGAGAAAATGCTCATGGCCTGAGTGCACCAATCCAACTACAAGCATTGCCAGGAGATTTGGTGCAGGACCAATAACAGGTTTTTACTGCCTACAACCCAGAATGGCAGATAAGAAAGGGTGTGCTACAGAAGAGCACACATATGTCTGTGTCAGATGAGAGCAGAAAGGGTACTGTACATGCCACCACAGGAAGATGGTGCAGGCTCTGAAGGCAAAAGTTACCAGAGTATTGAGCTAACCAAACACCTCTGGGAATGGATGGAGTATTTGCACTGGGACTGGCAAGTGCGACCCCGCAGGGCAGCTGCCAACCCAGGCCAGCTGAAGGGCAGGTTGTGGCTGCTGGAAGTGCGCTGCTCTCCAGAGTTCAAAGCCTGCAGGAGTGTCAGGCACCTCTGCAGCACACAAAGATACAGGCAACAAGGATTACATTTGTTTTCTTTTTGCTCAGTCAGTGTCCCAGGCTAGGACTCCTGCTTAAGACAATCACTCTGCTGTGGGGTTCAGCTTGCACTGGGGTGGGCAGAGAAGAGAGAGCCATCATAGCCGGTGCTGCTAATTTGTGCCCTATGCCCATCCTGCCTGGGAACAAGGAGCTCAAGCCAGAGTGAAGTGAGGCAGCCAGGCATA
>JBCJKH010063560.1:12364-29439 GCA_039877255.1 Loriculus beryllinus
CCAATTCCAACCCCCCTGCCATAAGCAGGGACACCCCACACTAATATATAAATGCACTGCTATCTCAGTACACTACCAGTAGCATTAGGTAAGATTACACTAATTCCCAGATACATTTCCATTTACCTGAGTGTATTCTTGCACACATCATGCTCAGTTTTTCGAAGTGCTTAGCCATCTAAAGCCACAGGGAGAGTAGGGAGCTCACAGTTTCTTCACCACACAAAATTCACCTCGATTTCTGTTGGAATTAGCTAGCTACCAAAAACTCCAACCACTCCAGTGCTTAACATCCAGGTCTCAAAACCAACCACATTATTTTTTCCCTCCCTCCTAATATAGTAGAGACGATATTAGAACATCCGTGTTTGAATGCTTGATTTATTTGGTTCTGTAGGTTAAACAGTCCTCAGGCAAGGACATTATGTACCTACCCTGCTTCAAAAAGGGGACCGGTCTAACTGATCTCCAAGGTCCTTCCCAACGTGAACCATGTTACAGCTCTATACAAATGAAGACCTAGATCTTTATCCAGAGACTTGGACTACTTGTGACTGTAGAACTGGAACCCACAGAAATGTAATTTGAACATTGCTTTTGTTTTATTATCAGTAGTTCTTAATTTACTGTCTTTGATGTTTTTTCTGAGTGTTTCTCTTCTGGTCACAAATTGTTTCCCTTTTACTCACCACACCTTTGAACCTCTTGTCAAAAGTTTCTAGTTTAGCATAGCTCACCATCACTCACAAATGAGTTATGTAGAAGGAAATCTCAAATATGAAGCTTCTTGTAGTCTGGTCCTGTTTGAGTGGATTTGTTGTTTGAAGAGTTCTTTTCAAGGTCTCTTCAGCATTCTGCTTGGTGATGGACCATTGCAATGGCAGACCAGAAAGTCTGCGGAGGAGAGAATTTGTTGTGAACTGTGACACAAAAGGGCAAGAAACTGGAATTGCTCATAAATAAGTCACTGAGGGACGAAAAGAATGGGTAGGGAACCTCTGGCTGACAGGAAATTCTGTATAAGCTGACCTATGCTGTATCTGTGCTACACATACAACAAAAACAAATAAGGTAAAACTCTAATAATACACATGGTACAACACTGGTGCTCAGATGGTAACTTGCACTTTACTTGTGTCTTAATCACAGGTGTAAGCCATGTAAAAGATCAATCCGCTGTATTTTAGGTGTTCCAAAATGATACTTGACAATGCTCATTTTTAGTCACTTCTCTATTATTAAGATGTGGATGCAGACAATAAAAATGCCACCATCCCTAGGGTACTGCATCAAATGTCTTAGCTGAGGGCAGGCAAGCTGTTTGATCTCTAAGAGTGGATGGAAAAGAGGGAGGACAATAAGGAACTTCAAGTCTGTCACACGTCCTTAATGTAGATGAAGAAATCATCTGCATCACATAAGTGACAGCAACATGCTTCTCTTCACTCCTCTTGGAATCAAGAACAGGAAGGAGGAGCTGAAGCAGGAGTTCCTCCTGGGCAGGATGATTACATATTAACTTACTGGCTTGCAGCCTGGGCACAAGGTAGATCTGATCAATATTGTTTTCTGAAGAATTTATACCATCTACTCAGATGGGGAGCTCTTTCAAGACTCATCCCAAAAGGATTGTGCTATTCTAAGAAAATGGGAACACATAAAGACAATGAGCAATGACTGTCAGTTGATCCAACTCAACTGGGCCACAGTTACTATGGTAGAAAGCGAAGGCTTCAACGTTATCTATACGAAGCACACCTCTTATGTACTTTGACAAGAGTGGTTGTTGGGATATTTCACACAAGTCACTGCTGTGCTAACATTGAATCTAAACTTTTGGGTGGACTAAGACTCCAATAACTTTATGGCATAAGCTCCCACTGGCAATATTTTGTCCACTTAATCTCCAACTGCTGATGTCCTTCATTACAGTTGTTAATATATAACAGGGAGCACAACAATATGACCAGAATGGCCTCGTCCCTGTGCTGGGCGGTTTACAAACAGCAATTTTAGGAGCAATTCAGAATTTCTTGGGGTTTTCCAGCTGCTTTTAGATAACTGCTTCTACTGAGTCTCACCATGGCCTAACCAGCTTCTTTTCCCAGACAGGAACTGGAACACATGGCTTGTGGTTGCGGTAAATTAATAAGGGGGTGAAAAAGGAAAAACAAACAGAAAGGACTTTTCCCATGTGTTTTACAACACTGCAAATCTGTCCTCCATCCAGTTCATGTGTAGTGTACCAATCTCTTGCCAGTCATTCCTGTGCTCACTTGCTATATAACGTAACACTTCATCCTCCCACTGCGAATTTTACTTCTAATGAGTTCACTGAGTTTCAAAGGGCTAGATACGGGTGACACTCCATTGTTGATTTTATAATCAGATCCAGATTTTCTTCTAAAATATGTATTTAAATGCATGAGGAATTCCCCACTTGTAACATACGTAGCCTTAAGCCGTAATTATTGTCTCTATTTGCATAAGAACCTTTACACAGCTATGTAATAAAACTTCTCAGTAAAGTAGTATCTTGACGGACTGAGTTTCATTTTACATATCACAAATTAGACCCAAAATTCATGCCTTGGGAAAAGATAATAGAGCATTATAAATTTTTAAAGTGCAGCACTTTTCAAAGGTGAAAGATTGTCACTAAAATGTAGGATTTCCTGAAACAAGTTTTACAAGAAAAGAATCCTGTGATGTATTTTTAAACTACATCCTCATCACTACCATTCATTCTCCAGTACAAGTAGCATTTTATGTGGTGTGCCTGTTTCTTCATAATTACCAGTGGAATATCCCTGGAAACCACTTCTCATTCATTTCCCCAAGCCTGAGGAGTGTGAGCAGAACTGACACTGTGAAACACACTGTGAAGAAGAACAGAGACTCTTCTTCCTTCTTTGGCAAAGCTTGGGTCAGTCTGTGGTTCGTGTAGTCCGAGAAACCATTTAAGCATCGTGCAAAATTACAGTGATCAAGAGCTGCACTTCAGCAGAGGAAACCCAGAAGGCTGTGTAACATCTTTTCCCACAGTCCATGAATCCAAAGCTTAAATCTTAACGTGTTCTCACCTTCTGCTTTTATGCAGCTGATCAGCATTTGTAACCAGTCTGTTGAATATCAAAGGATAGGCAACCTCTTCCCCTCAGTGTGATTTTAAGTAGCTGAAACAAACTACCAACTGCCTAAAGTTCACCAGAATACATTGGGGAAGTTATTTAACTTGTAAATAAAGGGCCTTGCCTTGGTCCTTTACAATCACTCTGGCTTTGCTAGCCCCTTGGATGCCCAGGCCTGCATGTTCTCAGAGATCTCCTGTAGGCACAGTATGAGATCAGGCTCTGGGACGCAATCCAAAAGTCCACTGAAACCCATGGAAATAATTCCACTCATTCACTGCAGTTAGCATGGGAAACCAAGTCTCTCCAAAAGCACCTGAAGTATATCCGCAGTCAAGTACTTAATCTCCATGTATATAGATTGAAACCATAGGTGTCCTGTTAGTCATATTCTGTGCATTTACCATAACATCACAAGATCCACTCTTCATCCAAGATGTGACTTCAGCAGATGATAATTGTTGGCAGTAAAAGCACATATTATGGTCATGCCCAAAATTCATGTTTGCTATGCCAAGCATTACATATAATTAATTTGTATGTGATGTGTAATTTGTCCCGAAGACTTTATCATGCCTTCTTCTCAACTGTTCTTCAGTGCTAGCCACTACACCATGACTAAAAATAGTATTTGTTGACAGGTTTATAATGCACAAAGGCTGGTCTAAACCTAGAATAGGCATTTATAATAAATACTGTATTCAGACTTCACCAATTCTATGAAAATGGTGCTTAATAAACCACAATGTATAACTTGAAGGGAAACTAATGAACAGCTTGCTACTGATAAGCTGTAATTGCTGCATGCCGTCAAACGTGCTCCACCACCTTCTCACATACAACCTCTTCCTTCTGCTGATCAGCAGTCTGTTCTGTGCAGCCATTTAGCAGAGTCACTTCTGAGATTTTGCAAAAGGCAATCCATGCACACCAATATACACTTATTCACCAAAGACAGAAATAACGCAACACAACAATGGCCATCCTCTCCTGTAATTACAGTGCTTGACTTCATGAAACATATGTGTGATTAGCTCGCACAACTAGATGTGGAAAACCAGGTGAAAAATGGTACTAAAATAGGCAAAAAATGCGGAAGCCTCCCTTAAGAAGAGATCATTTTTCCCCTCTCAGCACTGGATTTTATTCTGCAATTCACACATGCATTTTTAGTCTCTTTTTTAGCTTTACACATTTCTCTGTAGTAAGAAATAAAAGGCTGAACAAGAGGACATGCATGTGGTGAGTGCTGTGGTTTAAACTCAGTCAGCCATGCAGACTTTCACTTCCCCGTTTCCTCCCCCAGCTCCCGGAGGTAAGGGAAGGAGAATCAAAAGAATGTAACTTCCACGGGTTGAGGTAAGAACAGTTTAGTAACTCTAAGGTATAACACAAACCACTGCTGCTACCGCCAATAATAATAATGATAAGGGAAATAAGAAAGGAAGAGAATACAACCACTCACCACCTGCCGACCGATACCCGACCCAAGCAGTGATCTCACCCTTCCGGGTAACTGCCCCCAGTTTACAACCTGGGCATGACGTGCTGTGGTATGGAATACCTCTTTGGTCAGTTTGGGTCAGGTGTCCTGTCTCTGCTTCCTCCCGGCCTCCCCTCCTCCCTGACAGAACACGAGACTCAGAAAGTCCTTGGTCAGACTAAACATTTCTGAGCAGCAGCTAAAACCATCGGTGTTATCAGCGCTGTTCCCAGGCTGAAAGTTAAAACCACAGCACTGCACCAGCTACTAAAAAGGAGAAAAATGACTGCTACTGCTGAACCCAGGACATTGAGTTAAAAAGGGATGTGAGAAAGTTATCCTAAATTTCAAATCAAGATACTTTTAAACCCATCTTTGAGATGATGTTCCTGACTTTCTTCTTTTGTCCCTCCCAAATTTTAACTAAAGGCTGCAATTAAGAGAAGGTATGCTAAGGGATTATGAGATATGAGTCTTTCACACAGGCACAAAATAAAGTACTTACAAGTACATGAATACCTTCAATTGCCTCATGAAGGAGCTGGTGAAATTGCTATGGGGTCCAAATTCAGTGATTTATGGTAACAGAAAACTATACAATATGCTCTTGAAATGCAGTTTGAAATAACTGGTAAAGCTTTAGTCTGACTGAACACATACAGTAGATAGATTAAGTGTCTGGCTTATCTGTCTGGTCCTGGGTGTTCATCAGTCAACCTAACTAACAAGCTAAAACTCAGGATTGTGGTCAGCAAGTTCATATTCATCTAAAAATATGGGGTCTGCAGTGAACTCTTTCAAACAAAGAGAGCACATTGAATTCGTTTAATGCTTGCTTACCCCTACTAATGCTCTCCAGCTAGGAAAGGAAAGAACTGCGGACTTGAGAAGCAAGCTCACCCCTTGCATTTACTTCCCCCTTCATTACTTTTTTACATCACTTTAAGTAACAACTGCTGAAACCCATTAACAAAATCATTTTACAGTGCCAGAAATCTCAATAGCTCATAAAATTGCATTATGAAGCATGTTAAATTTTGCTCAAGTCAAATGCAATTTAATAGCTTTTAATCAAAACACTGGCGTTTTCTGTGTGGCTAGTTGCCTTCCAGCTTGGTACACAAACCAGCTTCAAAGCAAACACCCAGCTCATAAAGGTGAAGTGAGGTAAGAAATGTGTGGTGTAGAAGGTCTAGGTACAAACTCCCAGCTGGTGTAAAGCAGTAGAATGCCACAGCTCTCAGGAAATCCCAGCTGCCATAGCTACGAAGGTGAAAGGACTACATGTAGAATCAATGGCTTTCCTATTAAGGCTGATTTTTCTAATGTAAAGGCTGTACTATCAATATTTTCATAGGTAAAACAAGTCATTTAAGATGTATTCTAACCTAAGGAAAATGTAAAGTATCTGTTATGAACCATATGAAGCATTCAGCACAAGATGAGCCTATTCTGGAAGATCAGCTTCTCCTCTTCTCCCATTCATCACTTTGGGGAAGGGAATTAAAAACTATAAAGTACAACAAACATAAAGCATCAATGAACTCCAACCCCCTTTGCTGTTAATCTGTACTGAGCTTCAAACAAGCCTGTGGAAGGACAAGACTTGAAAAGGTATTTGCAATACAAGGGGCAATGGATACAAAAGTATATGCTGCTAATTAAAAACGTAAAATTATATCACAATGACTTCAAATGAGAATGATCTCAGTCTAATCACATAATACTTTCTTTTGTGCTCTGGGTCACGCCGTCACTCAGATGCAGCATTCAGGAAGCACATTTCATTAGACTAAATAAAGCTTCAATCATGTGTAAAATTTCCAACTTGAATAGGCAGCCATCATATCATTCATCAGTCTAGATGTATTTAATGGGTGTAATTTCTTCCTCATATTTCTGTGTTGATTGTTTCATTTCCATTATAGAAATCTTTCAAGATTGCTCTTTTTGCTATTCTTCTGGGCAGGATAAATAATGCTTTTTAATATATAACCCAAACACATTCCTTCTTGTGTGTCAGAAATATGGGCGTCTGAGACAAATTCAAACCAAAACACAGACAGAAACACCACCAAAACAACATACAAGACCCCCCTTCCAGTAATCAGATGATACTACCCATACTTGCATGTCTTACAATAAATAATTATGCCTAATCAAAAACGAATTGAGCAGTCTTGTTTAAACACAACAGCCCCGTGGGGATTCTGACACTGTTTCTACAGCTCAATGCAAAGGGATTATTTTTAACATACGACTGGAAAGCAGAAGACAACACATACGAGCCCATCTCCGTCCCTTGCTTCCTTCTTCTCCCTTCTCCACCCAGCTATCAGGTGGTAAGCAGTACAATAAAACCTTGCACCTTTAAAATTTCAGGTGAATGGGATGAATTAATAATTTGGGAAAGTTCTGCAAACTTATCAGGAGGAAACGGTAGCACAGACTGTAGCCTTCCAGCCTGATTTTGAGAAGAAAACTAAAGTATTGTAGGGTACTTATCTTACAATCTGGATGCACAGGTCCCTTGCTTATCAGAGGAAATATTAGCACAACTTAAGTATAGTTCTGGGCTCAGTACCTGTTCAAAGTTTCCACATTGATAATACAATTTAATAGTTTTCCATCTAGCATCCTTCTCTCCCCATCATGCTTTTCTTTTCCTACTTATTCCTTTTTCTGCCTCCATGGAGGACAGAAATGCAAAACATCACACTGGGACTGGACTAGACATGCTAAGCCTTCCCTCCTCTGACCAGCCTAAAGCTTTCTCAGTTTTGCTCCTTTTATCTTCCCTCCTCTTCATATGCGTTTCATCCATCTGTTGCTTTCTCTTATGACCTGGGCCCCAAATCTGTAATGAGATCTGTTCTGGTGCATAAGGCTCAGCAGGATCACACAACTTCTATTTCAGAAACACATGAGTCTAACTGGGTCCAGAACCTTGCAGACTCATTCTTACACAGCCACGTTAGTGGAGGAAAATACAAAGAACCTTACATTTACCTGTTCAGATGTGTGAAAATGTATATTTAGCAGACTGGATGGGACAGGGGATTTATCCATTAGGCTATTGCAGCTGCGACCATAGTTGTCTCCAAGCCAGTGATCTGAAGCTCATGGAGTGCAGTCCTGTTCAAAATAAAGTAGTAAAAATATTGACTTAGTAACATTTCTTTTTGGTCACAACTTCTAACAGAGACCAGTTATTTCGGATGTCATGATTCTTTTTGAGGTTGGGACATCATGGAATGACAGTAACTGGCAGCAGCATTGAAGACACAGCCTGAAGAGGCCTTGATTCTGTCCTCATGGTAGAGAGAGCTGATAGATTTAAGTTGCAAAAGAAAAAACACGTAGCTAAGGCAGTTATTTGGTTACAAGAGAAACCAGAAGGAATTCCACCAACGATACTTACAACTTGAATGAGAAGAAAAAGTCAGATGTGAAACACTAAGGACCACTTTTCTGGGCACGATAAGTAGGTACAGTTCAGATAACATTTGTGATACCACAGCTACTCATCCTTTTGATATATGACCTAATCTTCATCCAAGCCAGGTGTAAGATCCTGATGGCTTCAATGGATGCTGAATTGGAGAATATTGCTCAGAACCCAGAAGTAGAAAGAATGCTTCTCCATAGATTGAAATGACTATTCCAGCCACATAGATGCTGGAACCACTTTTCAGCTCTGCCAAAAGCTTCCTGTGTGACCTCCTGTCAACTGTTAATTTTGTCTGGCCAAGAAGCTCACAAAGATTTTAAACACCTACTGAAGTTTATAGGCCAGTGCCTCTGTGCCATAATTCCCATAACACAATGCAATAGTACCTAGGAATCCTTTTAGCGTGAGAGTTCTTAAATGGTCATAATAACCACTTTTTCACTCTTTTGCGCTAAAGTGAGAGCAGGCATAAACTTTCCTCCTCTGTAAGATGTGACGTCAATTTGGACAAGATTGAGTTTAAATTAATCCATTTCATACAGTACTCCTCTCATAAGAGCTCTTCACCAAAGAGATGTCTAAGTTTCATAGAAGAGAAGCTTATGCTGTTGTGGATGAAGAAAAACAGATAAAGACCTGCCTTGTAAAGGGAACTCTGCATCTTCTATCTCCATTATAGGGTCACTTTCAGAATTGTATGCATGAGTGAAGCATTTACAACACAGATCAGCTGCAACGTGGCAGATACAGAGGATTTCTTGCACTAAGTATCCAAGCATCTTTAATCTCAGGATCTTCAGATTTCAAATCATCACACAAATCAGAAGCAGGTACTTTCTTCCCATGTTTCCATTGTCTTCAGTGTCCATAAGGCATCTGGAAATTCCCAGTCAGAGTCTCACTCTGTAATTAAGCCATGGCAGAGGATTTAGAAGTCAAGGACTGGAGCACAATCTCGGCATTACATGGGCATTCCAGAAGGGAATACTCAGAGCTAGAGAATTTCCCTCTCAAGAGTTGCTCAAAAAGAGCAGCTTTCCTCCTTAACTCAGCATGTATTCATAGTCTTATTCCTCCTAACATTTTTTGTTAGACAGCATCTACAGGCCCCAATCATAGCTGAGGTCTTACTGCCTCTAAGCAATTAGAGATATTTAGGCAGCGAATTAGCTTTCCAGCTTGGACACATCAGATAGATACTAATGTCTTTTCAGGACAATCTTTGCAGGTCATAGCCATTTTTCCCAAAGGCTAACATGAGCGTTGTCATTCACTTCAGTGGGCACAAGATCAAATCCAGCATTACCATGGATGCGTTTCCCAAAATGTTCTAACCCGATAAAAATACTTCTGCTCTCTAAGGAGAGTCAGGAATGAGAATGTTAGCAGAGGAGTTCATAAACACAGTCCCAATGCAAAAGAGCTCTGCTTCAGCCTCAAGCTCTCAGCTCATCTGTTTCTCTCATTACGCCCAGTAGATACAAAACAATTTTACTTGTCATGAACAAAAAAGGGTTAATGCAAGCTGGAAGTTATTTACAGTTAATAGCAGTGGAAAGATTGCAGAGCAGCTTGGTCCAGTATCTAATAACAAAAATAGTTTCTTGTAAAGAGACTTGAGGGCAGAGACTCTGCAAGTTCTTCACGTTTTTCATGTTGTTTCTTCAAGAAATAGCACAAAATGCCAGTAATCCCAGCATTTGGGGATAAAGTTTTCCATAGCTTTCTGGTGACCTTGACAATAAGGAAATCGATGACTGGTAATTATAAAGAGGGAGAGGGGGAAAGTCGGCCCAACCTGTCACCAGTTCATCAACTGTGCTTTTTTGACTAGCATATTTAGGGAGAAAAGAATTTGGCCTATTTTAAGTGTGCGAGGACACTGGAGAGAGCACTGATACACAGTTAAGAGTAACTTATCTGCTTTCAAATCCTGATTGTCATCTCTGAAAACAAAGGTCAAGAAATGATATGATATGATAAGTTCTCAGCTCTAATATAGAAATATACAATTACAATTCTAATATAGGAAAATACAATTTTACCTTAATAAATTGAACTCTTATGACTTAATAAATTGAACTCAGTCAACAGCTCTAAGAACAGTTTCATTGAGCCATTGATGCTACTTGTCAACAACTGAGAAACTCTTACAGAGTTAAAAGAAGCAAGCAGCTTCAGCTTCATATATTCAAAACAAGCCAACACTGAGAATCTGGTGACCCTGCTTAAGAACATTTCTGCAGTGCCTAAAACTTCAGTGACCACATTAGTATGAAAGTATCTGAGCCTGAGCTCAGCAGAATCAATTCAGAGTGTGCTATTAATCTCAGTGCATATTAGACGCAGTATTAAATCAAAGCTTTAAAGGCATTTATGTATCTATGTCCTATTGAAATCAAAGGTTTGAGCATTTGCTCTTTACAGTGAGTAATGGTTAGGTCAGAGAAACATAAAAGGAATAAAAAGCCTAATTCAAAAGGCCTAGTTTCTAGAAGTGCTGCTCTCTAGCAGCCAACTGTACCACTGTTTGGAAGCCCTGATCTTTATTTCTGTCAGATTAAAATATTCAGTACTTGACCCAGAGCGCAGCAAATTAAGCTCAGGGCATTCATCCTTTACCTCTGGTGCTGCAGTGTTCTTCCTCCCAGCAACAGAAACAGCTCTTTGACCTGGCAGATACAGTGCTACCACTGAGTACGTAACATGCAATTAAGAACTCAAAGCATTTCTCCAGTTGAATCTCTGTCTCCCAGTGAATATTTGCATGGTCCCTTTCTTTGCCCTGAGACCTTTGAATACAACAATAAAGATGATGAGGCAGCAAATCACTGACAAAATACAGCTCAGCTCCAAATCACAGCCTAGTTTTCATACATGTACAAACTTCATCCTGCTCTTACAGTTTGCCAACATAGAGACAAAATGTCTGCAACCACTCATACCCAATGGTTTACAGAAATGGTACAGAACTGCCACATTTTGACATTTCCGAAACATCCGACTACATAATTAAACAAATGGTAGGTTTTTCTGTCTCCTTTTGCCCCCCTCTTCTCCTGATTGTTTTTATTCCTCTTGTTATCAAATAGTTAGGAGGAAGTTCATTTATGACAAAGATCTAGGATAGGAAAAATTCCCACTGGTCTGCCTTCAAGGCTAATAAAAATGCTTTATTGTTTCTTCTGTTGATCCTCCTAACTGGTCAGCAACCCCCTAGGGCACAGTTAGTGTAACAAATTCAGCTTTGAGTGCCTGGTGTTTCATACACAGCTCTTGTAAGGAATAAGTTTCCTGTTACAAAAGAACAGTCCTGCCGAATAGCTGTGCAATTTATTTAATGATTTGATTCCTCACCTCTTGTCCATGTTTAGAGGAGAGCTCACAATGACAAAGCCTGGTTTTCCACAACGTATTTTTTGCCAAGTGTCCAAAAGAATTCCTCCATACCCTGGAAAAATAGAGCTGGTTCCCACTGCTGATTCCTACCTCTGCCTGCACTCGAAGCATCACCTCTCAATTTCTTTATATGGTTCAGACAGAGATTTAAGTTTAACTATAATCTACATACTTTATATGGAATTATTAGCCAAGAAAATGCCAAAACTACAGTAAATGGAGACTGAAGCCCAAAAAATATATTACTGAATGTATTTTTGCTTTTATCACCTCCTGCTATTTTACAAGCAGCAAAAAAATGTGGTTTTAATTGTCTGACAGTGCAAAAATTAAGATTGAGGGCTCATTCAGATACTGAGGCACAAGCTGACAGCACGCTGCTCCATCCTTATAAAGCAGGTGTTTCCTCATATGAGATACTCAACAGCACAAAGGACCACTTCTCTGCTTCCTGCAAGAAGCAGTCTTATGCCACATGTAGCCTTTCAAATTTCCCTTTGACTTCAGGTGGTGGAGTGAAACACTGATGTGTTTTACACACAAGTTCACCAAGTTCAATAGGAATGGTCCCACTAACTTCAGAGGGGTTTGGAACTCCCTCAGTGTAAACGAGGATGACAGAATGGCAGAAAAACCACAAAAGAACTATTTAAAGCTAAGAAAAAAAATCCGCTGTGGTTCAATACATCTGAAAAAAAGAAAATAAGATCAAACCCATCCTTCTGGAAAAGGATGGAATCTATTTTGCTCTTACCTGTACCTAGTATCTTTTTCATATGCCTTTAGCTTCTATACATACATGGGAACAAGAAGTAGTAACAATCTTACTTCTGTCAAGACAAAATCCTGGTCTAACTGAAGGCAACAGAAGCCTTTTATTGATTTCTATGAAACCAGAACTCCAACCCCTGAGAAGAAACTGCAACTCTCATTTAAAAGCAAAAGATCTATCAAGAAAACTGGCACAAAAACATAACTAAACAAAGTACACAAGGGATTTCAAATGAGATTAGAAGCATTGTTTTGACCTTGTGGCTTTCAGAGGGGTGTGAGAAAAACACAGGAACAGCACAAGAAGCCTTTGCAAACTGGGCAGCTGAGACAGACAGTTTAAAGGAATTGGAAAAGCAAGTCTAAACGGAAATGGAGTGAAAGGAAAATACGTTTCCATCTAGGGTGAAAGGAATGAAGACCAATAATCATTGGGATTCAGCTTTGTTTCTGCGGTAGGTGCTCTAAAATCCATGTTGGAAGAGCAGACAGAAAGGTCATGGAAGTCAGAATTATTATATGAGAAAGGAAGTGAGGAACAATGGGCTCAGAGAAGTCATGACAACTGAAGGATTGGTGGTCTTTGCTGTGAAAGAATGGGTGGCCTTTATTGATGGGCTCTTTCTATAGAGACGAATTACTGTGTGCAATATCTATACAGACCAGAAGTGCACTGGTAACAGACTTGCTGAATTATTTGCTGTAGATAAACTATCTAAGTATTCTTTCCTGATTTTGATTTTAAGCAAGTCTAATTACTGCTGTAATATGTATTACAAACCCCAGGTCAACAAAGCACATACATATGGTTCTTAACTGCAGCCACATGAGAAGTCTCTTTATCCCCAGTGGGACTATATATGTACTTAAACAGAGCAGGAGGTTATGTTTCACAAAGAACAAGATCCACACGGATCTAAGCACGTGAGCAAAGAAGTCACATGAAAAAGATACAGAGACAGCAGAGTTCACAAACAAATCTCAGATGTCTAATGTCAGTCCTGCTGTAGCGCTGGTCATTCCTCCATGACTTTGTTTCCCTTCCCACGCCATCCTTTTCCTACTTCACTTATTAAGATTTCCAGCTCTTTAGAGAGACTTGGCCTTTCTCCTGCATCTGTATTTCACCTATGACAAAGGAACCTTAATGAGCTATAATTATTAATCAATGGTTCCCAAATTATGAGTTATTCATTATTTGTAGCTTGTGACTGATCACGAAATAGATCAGTAAATCAAAACAAGCAGTAAAGAAGACAGCATAGGTGTTAATGAATTTTTTGCTTGTACTGAGTTGTTCACGTTAAGATAGCCCACCAGCAGCAACATGACCAAAGCCTCCCACACCCATTTCCACAGGAATCATAGGATCAGAATAGTTGACTGAGGCAGGTGAAAAAAGGGTGCAATATTTGCCATGATACTCAGAGGTGCAGCTGCAGTAAAAGTCCTGCTGCAACTAAGAGTAAAATATGGGATTGAGTAATACTTGTTAACTTCAGGTTTAGCATGAGATGCGCAGTCATAGGTGGGAAAGCTTGGTAAACTCAATCTTCTGTTGGGAACAAAGCTGTTTGTTGCAATAGTGAAAAGAGAAAGCACACAAGGATCGGGAGGTTTCTGTTTGTAGGACAAAACTGTGGGAATCTGTGGGTGTGTAGTATGCTGAGGTTTGAACTTGGGAACTGTGAATGTAATCTCGACATCCAAGACGAGTCATGTGCAGAAGGAGCCAACACCACAGACCACCTAATCTCTTGAAAAGTCCGAGTTGGAGCTGTCGCCCACAGCAATACAATCCATCTTCATGCCCCAACATCTCACAGTTCTCAGTCTGGCTTATGTGCAGACTTATGATTATCTGTCCCACTATCCATAAGGACCTATTCAGCTTCTTTCTATACCTCCTGTGACTTCAAATACATGATTAGCAATATGATGTAGACAAGTGCTTTTTTTCTCCCACCCACCCCCCCCCAGCACCCCCTCTGTTTTATTTTTGGTCAGGAAATGCCAGCCCATGTGAGTCTCTCATAGAAAATGAATGGGAAATCTGCAAATTCCTGCAAACACCCACAAACTTTCTCATGATCTCTTGTTGCTTTTTCAATGGATGGTCCTTTGCAACTCCGAGAAGCCTGGGCTGCTGAATACAGCGATCATATTGTGCCAGCCTGTGAAATGTGTGGTTGTTTCACAAGGCAAATGCCCACACCTGGAGCTGGGCAAGCACACAATCGCTTCAGTTTAACAGAGAAACTCCGACTTTTGTCTTTCTTTGGGGAATTTTGTTTGATTTCTTTTACTTTTTTAAAAAGAGACAACAAACAACACACAAATACGGATTTGTTGAGCACTGGATATTACAGCTTAATCCTTGTTAAGGCACACTAAAAGCACAGGCTGATCTTGCACTGCTAGTCCTTGAGAGGGTCCTGCTGGAGGTTTTCTGGAGTGCTGAGCTTTGATTTCTTAGCCTCAAGTCTCAAGTCTCCAGCTATTCCTAAAAATAGCATCACCAAGCCCTCTTGTACTTGGCACTGAAGAAACCTAAATCACATCACTGTGGAAGAGCACTGTGATACGATTTCACCCAGTGACTCAAACATCAGTCCCACAGCTCCCAGCTCAGCCAAGTGTCTGTTTGAGAAAGACACCACATCTTGACCGGAATAGAGAAGAATGGGTGAAACCACAGTGGGGAAATCTAGCATTGGATTCATCTGCAAGACTCCAAAAATGCCTAGGAGCTATTGGAAGATAGCATCTGACAGATAATCCTGCCTGGAACTGTTCAAAGGGAACCAGGTGGAATACAATGAAATCAGTCCTTTTGGGCTGTATGAACAGCCCAAGCTCTCACAGACCCTCAGCCAGACGACTCCGAGATGCCCTTACAGACTCATCAGCAATTCAGCAGCAGCCAGAACAAGGAGGAAATTGGGGGCCCTATTAGAGACCAGCCAAAGCAAAACAACCCAAAGACTTGGTCACCACTGCCAAAAAGCTGTTTTTACAAGTCAGGAATCCTGATCATGCAGCTCCCTCACTTGCCCCTCATTTGCCCACATCCGCTGAGTTTACAAATGAACCTATTAGAAGGCATGAGTTCCCATTTTATTTGCCAGGATGGGGGGAAGGATGGTAACAAAAGGAGGCTGTGAGTGAATGAATATGCCAATGCTGCTGCTGGTTTTACTGGCATGTCATTATATTTTAAAATAGAACTTGATTCTTTAAGTAAACAAAGCATAATATGGAGGTTTCTGTGTAAACACAGGATTGTACATATGGTGGTACGATACCAAATTTCACGATCAAGAAGTTTCTCATTCAGCTCATCCAATCAGCCAGAACAAACCTGCAGCCAGTAGACTTTAATTATAATTGCATCTAATTGATTCTCTTTCCTTGTTTTCTTTCTTTCTTCTAAATCTGTGGTATTGCGGTGCTGCATCAACAGCAGTTCTTGACACAAGAATGCACATTAGGGACTCTAGGGTAGGAAACGGAAAGAACCATATGAGTAACCATCTCTTACCCACTACGTTGTTTGCTTGCTGTTTATTTCCATTAGGAATGCTCAGAGGCACCAGCAAAGTGAATGTGAACAGCCTTTGAGGGGAGCCCATGTCCATGCAGGGAACAAGCAGGGAAGCTGGGCCCCAGCGCCTGTGAGGAGAGCTTAGTCATGAGTTCCTCAGTTGGTGGTAACACTGAGAGCCAAGCAGTGCTGGCCATGGCCAGATACCTCATTAATCATCACTGGCAGAAAGAGAGGCACCTCCAGGCTTACATAACAAATAAGTGGGGATTGTCAAAATGTAATATTGAAAATGTGGGCAGCAGTCAGGAACTCACATCCTTTTCTCAAGCAATCTCTGCATGAACTATTCAAGGCAGTACAGAGCCCCTGTGACATTTGAAAATCATACCCAGATTGCTTGACTCACCCTTGGAAGTCTTCTACTTCCCTTAGTGCAATGGCTAACACGACCACCAATAGCTAAATGAACCAAGATCCTAAGCCACCTTTTCAAAGGATTTTGGCATAATACCACATTAAAACAATGGAATGCAGGTTCTTAATTATCTTTTCATTTTCAAGAATGAGCAGAGGATTAACAAGGATCATGCTACAAATACACTTATGCTTTTTGCACATATTTAAGGCTTGCTGCCTGGATATGCTCTGTCAGTCTCTCAACCTCTGTCTGTATGAAGATGACACTCATGATTCACGCACACTCCTGGTGTTTCTGTCTGGCCATTCTAACTGGCCCTTAATCAGTTAAAACTGCCTTTTTTCAGAAGAGTTTTCTAAAAGCCCATGAAAAACAATAGACATTGAGAATCAGAGTTTG
The DNA here is from genome assembly GCA_039877255.1 of Loriculus beryllinus. Taxonomy (NCBI): domain Eukaryota; kingdom Metazoa; phylum Chordata; class Aves; order Psittaciformes; family Psittacidae; genus Loriculus; species Loriculus beryllinus. Next base: position 28,964 of record JBCJKH010063560.1, read on the forward strand.
GCTTCATCATACAGCACTATAAAACCCCCCAGGACTCTCAACAAAGATGTCAGTGACTCAACAGCTCTCAGTAACCACTGCAAAATAAACATTAGATGGTAATTGCTACGTAGGGGTTGAGCATCTGCTAAAAGGAACCATATTTTCATTGAACTATGATTCTAACAAAGCAATCACTCCCCAGCAGAAATATGGCTGAAGGGCAATACTTCAAATGTGGAGTGTGTTGATATACAGCAGCCTCCTCTCATACCCAAAACACAGTGTGCCTGACTATATATAAATAACAGAAGGGTTTTGCTTTGAAAGAAGCTGTTTCTCAATAAAAGATATTTTTTAAAAGTCAACAGTCTTCCTGTTACTTCTGTGGGATCATAAAATCACAGAATGGTTTGGGTTGGAAAGGACCTTAAAATCATCCAGGTCCAACCCCCTGCTATGGGCAGGGACACCTCACACTAAGCCAGGTTGCTTAA